>OU015490.1:171184474-171319474 GCA_907164885.2 Dolomedes plantarius
ATGCGGATATGTGATCGTTGGATGCAGGAGGGTACGACGGACCGGCGTGTTCGATCGCATCCACCTCAACGCACCACTTCACGTGATGACAGGAAAATTGTGCGCATGGCAGTGACGGATCGCTCAGTCACATCACGAACCATAGCACAGCACATGCAGTCTGTAACGCATCATCCAGTGTCTGCGCGTACCATTCGACGCCGTTTACAGCAGAGTGGTCTGCCCAAAGACGTCCATTGCTTTGTCTACCCTTGACGCAGAACCACAGACGTCTCCGCCGCCAATGGTGCAATGACAGAAGGATGTGGACGACAGAATGGAAGGAAATTGTCTTTACTGACGAGTCACGCTTCTGTCTGCAACACCACGATTGTTGCATTCGAGTCTGGAGACACCGTGAAGAGAGGATGCTGAATAGCTGCGTTATGCACCGCTACACTGGTCCTGCACCGGGTAATATGGTATGGGGCGGTTTTGTATATCACTCTCGCACACCTCTAGTACGCATTGCCGGTACTTTAAACAGCCAGCGCTACATCTCCGAGGTGTTGGAGCCAGTTGTCCTTCCTTACCTTCAGGGCTTGCCCACAGCCATATTTCAACAGGATAATGCGCGACCACACGTGGCACGCATTCTCCAACGGTTCTTCGTCAATCGCCAGATTGAATTGCTTCCCTGGCCGCCTCGCTCTCCGGATCTTTCGCCGATAGAAAACATGTGGTTCATGGTTGCTCTACGATTGACCCAGATTCCATTCCCAGCTGCCACAGCAAATCAACTTTGGCAACGTGTGGAAGCTGCTTGGTCTGCTGTATCCCAAGAACTCATTCAAAGTCTCTTTGAATCAATGCCGAGGCGTGTGGCAGCGGTGATCTCCAACAATGGCGGCTACTCTGGCTACTGATTTTGGCAGGAACTACACTTCACAGAAGTCTATAAATTTAATCATTTGATACTTGGTCAACATGTTATCTACAAAATAAATTTTGTTGTGATATCTCTTGTCTTTCTTGGTGTTGCAATTTGGGTGGCCAGTAGTGTAGTTGCATACTCGTGAGTACTTTAATGTTTTGTAAATTTAATGTTGATTATATATATATATATATAATATTATATACCTAATTCTATTATATATATATATATATATATATATATATATATATATATATATATATATATATATATATATATATATATATATATATATGTATATATATATATGTATATTTATATATATGAGTGTGTAAGAGAGTGTTTATTTATCTAGCTATGAATATAAAGAAATGTGTAAAAGTAATATAAAGAAAATGCTTAATAGTAAAAAATCATCTTATTTGACTTTCAATTTCATTTCAAAAACTTACTTTAGATAAATAAACATCCGAGGCATCGAAATTTTAGTGAAAGGTAGAATGTATATCATGTTTTGAGAATTTCCTATGTTGTCATCCACATTTTGATACAGATCTGAATCTAGAAGGCTCTTATGTTGTCTTTTCCCATTATTCCAGTAATATTACATTGACTATTCTAGATGTTCTCGGCACATGATAGTCAAAAATTTATCTTATTTACTTATCGTACTATATACGTGAAGTGAAATCCAGCAATACTATATTTTCTTGTCATGGCAAATCTGATTTCAGGTGGATCACGCAAATTTCTTCTTCAAGGAGACCAAAACGAGACATCTGGTTTTCATACGAGCTGATTCTGTACACCACTCAAGTAAGTAACGTTTTTAGTTCCTTCTCCATACATTGTTTGTACAATCTACAGGAAAGTTTAGGGTCCCTCCGCATCTAGGTGATTAACGCCTAGAAATCCGTACAGAGGGTGCTCGTTTCGAATTCCGTCGAGCGCCACTAAAATGTTCTCGTGTCTGCGCTGGGTATGGGCACGTTAAATCAGTAGGCAGGAATGTGTGGTTTGTTAGAGTGGAAGGAGGTTACGAGCCCACCACATGTCGCTCCTGGGGGTTATATATATATATATATATATATATATATATATATATATATATATATATATCCGTAGTACGATCCAAAAGTTCGGGGAATTGGCGTAAAAGTCCTAAACTGAAAAAGTTTGTATTGCCGATGCACAACCACATTCAAAGTAATCACCTTGGGCGACGATACACTTTTGCTAGCGCTCGTATACCTTCTGGAAGCACTGCTGGGAGCCAATTTTTTTTAAACCTCCCGTAAGGCCTCCGGCGATGCTGTTCTCACCTCATCTGCTGACACAAAACGGCGTCCCTTCAAAAGGTTTTCCATCGATGGAAACAAATAAAAATCATACGGGGCTAAGTCCGGTGAATAAGCAGGGTGTGGAAGCACATTCATGTTTTGGCGAGAAAGTGTGTGAACAGTTGGGACCGAAGTGCAGGTGCGTTGTCATGCAGAATGTACCAGTCTCCACTTAGCCAGATCTGAGGCAGTTTACGACGAATGAATTCCCTGAAACGACGTAAATTGTCTACATAAGGCTCCTTGTTTACAGTTCTGCCTTTGGAAATAAATTCTGAATGACAATTCCTTGAGAATCAAAAAATACCTCTATCATGACTTTCCCTTTGCTCCGATCCTGACGGAATTTCTTCGATCGCGGTGAGGAGGGTGATTTCCATGTTGAAGAAGCGCGTTTTGATTGGATATCAAGTAAATAACACGACGTTTCATCACCTGTTTCATCACCATGGTAGAATCACCGTACACCATTCGTAGCATTTTTAAAGTCTCCGTAGGTGTTTTACCTAAACGCTGACAAAATTTAATGTTGCAGCGCTGTTCTTTAAAAACCACTTTTATTACGTCGCACAACAAAGGTATCTATCTCCGGAAGAAACAGAAGCGCGCGCGGTTAAATCACTTGACATGGGCGAAACCAACCTGAACACGTAGGGATTGTTTGGTAGAATCCATTCCATACGCTGTCACTTCAAATACATGCTTTTGATGTTATAGATTACCGCATTCCCCGAACTTTTGGATCGTACCTCGTGTATATATATTTATTCACGATGAGTTGCGAGTTAAAATTCGGGTTACAAGCCAGCTTCACGTACCACACCGATAGTTTGCGATGGAGCTCGATGTAACCAATAGAACTCCATGTGACGTTCTGGTTAAATGAGCACACGAGAAACATATTTGCAGCCTTTTTGTACAATTATTGTACAATTATATACATATTATTCTAAGACTACTTCCCAGTCTTAAACCGAGAGATTAACTCGCAACAGTTATAATACGGGGCAGTTTGCTGTGCCCATACTTGAGTCGCCCTCCGAAACCTAACAGAGTCCAACCTCTCATTTCAAAAACATTCTAAAAGGGGGGATGTAAAAGACCTCTTTGGACAATTTTTTATTGAAAATCCTGCAGATGAAAGCGAGGAAAGCGTGACGAAAAGGGTAAAAATTAGCAAGTAAGATTCAATTATTCAGTTCATCCTTTCTCCTCCACCTCCGTCAGCTTTTTCAAGTTGTCTGATCTCCAAAGTAAATGTCGTACATTATCTATATACATTAAAGAGCTTGTCTGTTTGTTTGTCCGCTATAGAATCATAAACTGTTTCACCCACCGGGACCAAATTCGGCACAGTTAATGTTTAGGACCCGAGAAACTTAAATCAGGTAAAACGAAGTTTGGGGCTCAATTAGTTATTTTTAAAATTAATTTTTTGATGATTTTTGTGCCACTAAGCGCACTTCTTAAATGTGGATACAGCCCCTTCACCACAACCAGTCAAATTCGATACGCAGCGGAAAAGAGGTTTGTTCTGAGGTGTGATTTGAGAGTTGGTCTGGGGGTGACGGGGGGGAGGGTGAAGTGTTTATTTTATTTTCCTTACGTTTAGTGGAGTCGTGGGTCTAAAAAGGTTGAGAACCGCTGCTTTAGACAATTTTAGACAATGGCGTTCAAACTAATAGAACTTAATAAAATTTGGAAAAAAAGGAAGAAAAAAATAGAAAAATTAAGTTTGTCCCATGGCCAGTTTTTGGAAGCCTTCTGTTGATCTAAATATATTAATTGTTTGAGGATCATAAGATGGGAAGAAGTTTAAGAGTTCTACTGTTTTTTCCCTTAAGTTCGCGAAACAGAGTTAGCATACGATTTGTATTTGAATTACTTCTTCTGTGAAATCATATAAGATAAATCTTTTAGAGTTTTGGGGTTTTTTAAGCAGTGGGAGGAAAAGCTCTTTAAACAGAGAAACATAACGACGCATAACTTTCATTCCGAACTATTAGTCCATAAGTTATATTAAGGCAAAAGAAAATTAATGAAATTATTTTTAAAGAATGATTGTCCGGGTAGGTATATACATATCAAAAAACAAAAGCATGACAAACAAGAAAATTAAAAAGTGAGTTTTAAGCAAGTTTGTAAAAGTGAGTTTTAGAATTTGCAAGTGTTTTTATATGCTCTTCTCTCCCTGCAAATTCCCGAGGTATTAATTTTATGTCAATAAACTTTCTTCGAGTTTGATTAAAATCTGTCAAATTTTTCATCTGTGAATGACTGTTCGTTTCATGTCAATAAAATGTCTTCATATTTGATTGAAATCTGTCAAACCTTTCATTTGTGGATTACTAATAAAACAGTTTTTATTCTGCTGTAGATAAGAGATTGAACCCTAACTCGCTTGTGCTTCATTCTGGAGAAAAACTGACATTAAAAGGTCCGTGTATATTTTTTATTAAAGAAATATCCGTTGAAAACTTGCCCCAGAATGTCGTAAACACGGTAAGTGAAGATTTGGTTTCTATCTAATTATCTTCCTAAATGCTTTCACTTTAGCTTCCTATGGAAATATAGTCAAATGTTTCTCCATTTTCTAGAAATTTTTTAACAAACTATTTTTAGCATAAAACATATCAAAAAATATCAAACACTACCATTGACAATAAAACAAAATAAAAATTCCTATATTTATACTTTCAGTTAACCATATTAAACTCTAATCTCAACAGCAAATATTTTTGGGAAATTTTTCTGCTATTAAACTTGCTTGTTAAAATATACTATAAAAATAATGAAATCATTTCAAGAAGTAAAAACCAAGGGTCATTTATTTACCCATAATTTCAAATTTTTTTTCTTTCTTATCGATTACTGCATTTTCAAGAACATTTTCTTGTTATATTTCGTCGATTGAATTCGATCATTGTAAATCTGTAGCTAATATTTATAATAAATAATGGGAAAACAGAAATAAGATGAAAAATCACTTTTCGGAAAAGCGCTTTCTGTTGACAAAATCATCAGCATCATTAACATACC
Source organism: Dolomedes plantarius (assembly GCA_907164885.2). Classification (NCBI taxonomy): domain Eukaryota; kingdom Metazoa; phylum Arthropoda; class Arachnida; order Araneae; family Dolomedidae; genus Dolomedes; species Dolomedes plantarius. The sequence goes on from OU015490.1 coordinate 171,189,767, forward strand.
TTCAAATTCCCCCAAATAAGTATGGACCATTTTTACAAGGAACAAACTAAACTAAATTAATGGAATCAGAATCTACAGTGAACTAAACAACATCATGATTTTTAAGTTTACACGTTACATTTCTTTTATAATTTTTATTTTAAGAAATCCTGATAAAATTTTTATTCTTTATCCGGCCTATTGAATTTAATTTAGGAAAAGTCAATGGAAAAATATTAACAGCGCGTTATTTATGAAAAGTTACAAGTACAAAGAACATACAATAGATTTAATGAAAATTATGCAATTTTTTTTAATGGATGATTTTTCAATGGTCTTTTTTTGTACGAACTGATCGATAACTGTAATTGTGGATATGTGTCGTAAAACCTAAGATCAGTTTTTCGGTTTTCATCAAAAGTTCTTTATATTATCGTTATATGCTAAGAACTGCACTTTTAATATATATTTTATTTAATAAAACCCCTTTCTAACCCATCTGGTAATTTTAAATTTTAAAATACTAGGGGCTTTTGACCCTAGGCTAGCTACGCTCGCTCCTCTGTTATGGCTAATAGCAAGATACATAGGGGTGATTCTCGGACAATGTAACAGCTTCCATCCATTTACGGTTGTCATCCTTAATGCGAAGGGCGTTTCATCACTGTAGAATTATCAGCTTTAAAATTCAATTAAAAATCGAAAATTTACGATATAGACTTGAAATGAGGTTTATATGAATAAGAAAACTTTCAGCTTCCAGATGATGTAAATATTTTCTTTGTAAGATAAAAACTCGAGGAGCGTCGATATTACATCCACATAGGAGACGATATTTCTTGAAAAACTGTGTTTAATTTTTTGATGAAAATATTAGTCTGTTTTAAAATATTTTTAAAGAAATGAGGTCTAGTTTGAAAGAGAAATGTCTGTAGTCTTAGACTGAAAAAAAGATAAAAATTCTACGATCATTTTTTGGCGAATTATCGTAATCTGAAGATGAAAAAATCAATATTTTCCCACAAAACATAAAATAAAAAAAAAACTTTAAAAAGTCCGACGAAGATGAGACATGTCTTACTTTGGTCCTCCGTTTTTCTGCATCCATTGGTATCGCTCTCGACCTCATACCCCCATTGGTTTCGGAGGAGATAGCTTGACAAGTTTTTGACAGCGGCAGCGGGAGTTACTTTTTTTTAGAATAGAGAGAAAAATTTCTCAACAATTTCACATGATTCCAGAACGTTATAAATATGTTTTAAGCATTAAAATCTCCTGAATGTTACGCCAGAACAATAGATGACACCACATGTTTTAACACTGCTCCGGATGTACAAATTTCGTGCGGGTGTCTTCTCACCCCGCTGCGTTAAGGGCACACAGAACATTTCGACAACTAAAATGGAGCGATTTTAGTGAAATGTGTATGAGCATGTAGTATTTAATTGCAGAATACATATATATGCAAAATATTTATATACCAGTAAATACATACATTATATTTTATATTTAAAGTAAAATGGAAGAGTTATGTTAAAAATTTAGTTTATTGTAGCTATTTAAGAACTTGTTAAATGTTAGATACTATATGTCAGTTAGGTAGACTTTTCTAAAAATCTATCGAGTTTATCTGTAGCAAATTTGGTATGGTAACATAAAATATATTAGTTCACAATAATACTTAGTATTTTGCTTCTAGGTTAGAAAAAAATTAAATTAAAACTTTGTTAGTGGAAAACTTCCAAAAACATAAAAATTTTAATTACATATTTTTTGTTATTTCCAATTTCACTACACTTAGAACCAAATTACAGGGTGATTTTTTTAAAAACTGACAGTACTCATAGACATCTGTAGCGTGATCTATCAGCCGGAATTCCACCAAAATTGATAGAGGGACTAAGGACGACATGGGAAAGAGTTTTCCGTGAAAAAAAAAAATTAGTTCCAAAAGTCGCCGATAGGGTGATTTAATAAAGATTAGGGATGAATACTGAAAAACTTGTAAGCAGACAAATGAATAAAAAAGAAATTTCACTGCAACACCACTTAATGCAGCGAATTCCCTTCTCCCTCCTTCAATGTGACCACAGTCCTGGTGGACGACACTTTCCATCCTAAACACTACGTTCTCAATGGCCGAGCGTAACATGTCACCAGAAATGTTCATCAAAGTCCAGGATATGTTCTCCTTTAGAGCCGCCAATTTCGAGACTCCACCAAGATACACCTTAGACTTTAAATAACCCCACAGAAAAATGTCACATGGGTTAGGTCCAGGGAGCGAGTTGGCCATGAAAGTAGAAAAAACCGACTGATGACCCTTTCTTCTGTAAAGCGAAGGCGCAACAGATTCCACACTTTTAGCTGGAAATACTGGTGCTGCTGTCGACTGCATAGTCACGAATTTATATTTTGATGTTTTACTTGCCTTTTATGCAAAGTCTCGGGTGCGCCGACAACAAGAGCGCCATATCTTCCCCTATCGGCGACTTTTGGAACTAATTTTTTTTACGGAATCTCTTTCTCTTGTCGATCTTAGTCCCTCTATCAATTTTGGTGGAATTCCGGCTAATAGGTCTCGCTACAGATGTCTCTGAGTACTGTCAGTTTAAAAAAAAAATCACCCTGTACTTCGTATTATTGTCAACTGATATATTGTATGTTACCATTCCAAATTTGGAAGAGATAAATTCAATAAATTTGTAGAAAAGTCTACTTAATTGACATATAATATCAAACATTTAACAAGTTTTTGAAAATAATGAAATTGTTACAATAAACTAAATTTTTAACATAATTCTTCCATTTAACATAATTCTTCCACTATAAAATATAATGTATATATTTACTGGTATATAAATATTTTGCATATATCTGTATTCTGCAATTAAATACATGCTCATAAACATTTCACTAAAATCCCTCCATTTTGGTTGTCGAGATGTTCTGTGTGCCCTTAATTACTCTGAAAAAGGGGTAAATCTGGACCCTGCAATGTGCTGCAAAGAAATGCTTTCAAGGATTTCCACTCTTCTTTCGACATAAATCTAAAAGAAAACGAACATCGAGTAATCGAACCACGTGACATTTTGCCATTGTCCATAACCAAATCTCACAGATATGGTTAACAGTTATATTACCACCATAAACTGACAAGTCAACGCAATGTCAAGCCTGCCATTGGCTCTGCAGTGCTATACGTAATGTGATACGGCAACTTTATGGGGTGTCATTCTGTAAACAACTAAACAAATAGGGGGCTGGAGGTAGCCCAGTGGTAAGGTGTCGGCTTTCTGTGCTGAGGGTGCTCGGATGGAATCCCGACGCGCGCCATTAAATATTTCCGTTTCTAGGCCGGATATGGGCACTTTAAATCCGTAGACTGGAAAGTCCTACTCTGCGAGAGATGTCAGAGATTATTAAACAGATATTTAAAATTATCATTAGCTATATAAAATTACTGATATGTTTTCGATATAGTTTGTAGGTTTATTAATGAAATTTCCTATACAGATTGGCTAGGGGGCTGACATTTGATACCAGAATCGAGGCCCGCCTGTTGGCATGTAAACGTTCCCTGTCTATTTAATCCCCATGTAGCGAAAGATGACCGTAGTGCAAACAATCGATACGGCAAAGTTAAGTTATTGGTGGCTCGAGTTAGACTAATGGTAGAGAGTCTGCTTTCGATGCTGAAGGTGCTCGGATCGAATCCCAAAATGGGCCATTAAATACCTCCGTGTCTAGGCCGGATATGGACCCGTTAAATCCATTTTAAAGTCTCTCTGTGAGTTAAGGAAAGGTGGGAGAGGGTACAATCCCCCCCACAGATGTCGCCCTTGGTTAAATGCTCGGTCAAATTTGATGCTCGGTCAAATTTGTGGTGGCACCTGGCTAAATTGGACCCCGACCTTTGTGGTGTCATTATAAACCAGAGCCACACCCCTAAGCCTGCTAGCCTATATAGACCTGGTCTGAAATAAATTCCGGTCAGGGGGCATTAGAAACAACAACAACAACTTAACAAATATCTGCATCACCAAATAATATTGTTCCCCAATTCACAAAACATTTTTTCCATTTTATTTCATACCCTATACGTTGTGACTTGGTACGTAATGGTTGATGGATATGCTTAGTAAGTATACCACGACTTTTTGACAAAAATTAACCTTTAGCTTACGGGACCCATTTTTCTGATTCTCCCTTTAGAACGGGAAATTCCCTACCCCCTTTGTAAGAACGTCCATTAAGGATGCTATATATATATATACAGTGGAATCTCGATCTATCGTTTTTCAAGGGACCGATTGAAATGAACGATAAATGCGGGAAAACGATAGATGCGGAAACATAACAAAGCAATATGATCGTTGGGACTGGATAAAATGAACGACACATACGGAAAAACGATGGATCCGAAAACGATAGATCGAGATTCCACTGTATATATATATATATATATATATATATATATATATATATATATATATATATATATATATATATATATATATATATATATATATATATATATATATATGTATATATATGCATGCGTATATATATAGTATATATATATATATATATATATATTCATTCATTATTGGGCCCGTTTTCTTGGGATACATGGTATCCCACCCCGTACGGAAAAGGTTAAACACGTTTTAGTTATCTTATAAATACGAACTACTTAGGCAATGATTACAAATCCGAGTATCATGTGTCCGTTTTTCTTCTGCAGTGTGTGATTTTCGTTTCTTTGAATGCCTCTCCGCACTACATATTCGGGGCCCTGTCCCTGATTCTAAAGCAAATATATCTTCAGAGGTTGAAGAAAGCATGGTGTGATACGTCTAGTGGAACTACTTCTCTGCCTACTGTGTACGAAAATTTGCTGTATGCTTTAGAAGCTCTTGCAGATGCTTTCAAAGGTATGTATGCTACCTTCCAAGGTTGTAACATTTCAATTTTCTTTACTGCAGTTCGGAAGCGTAGAGCGGTAAAAAATTAGACTTTTGCCCAGGTTTATAAACAATCAGAAAATGTTCTTCACAACAACAAATACCGGGGTCTGTTTTGAACAAAATTTGTGAACTAATTAAGAATCAAATACCAAGCTTTTAAGGCTATAAACAAGTAAATTAAACTAATATCAGAGTTATTTGTATAAGAATCATTTTGCAGTAACCTTTTATCGAGCCTCTAATGCAGGGATTCCTAACGGGGTCCAGGTAGACCCCGTTAGGAATCCGGGGTCCAGGTAGAACGCGTTTTCCCTAGTTAATTCGGGTTTTCACTGATTTCGGGTTTTGACTGTAACACACATATATATATATATATATATATATATATATATATATATATATATATATATATATATATATATGTGCATATATATATATGTATATATATATACAGGGTGTTCATAATTAAAGTCCCACTTTCAAAAGGCTGCAAAAAAAGAACCACTGATCAGAATGACTTCAAATTTGAACTGAATATACTGGACGAAGGGGGAAACGATTTGGCATAAAAAAAGTTTCAATCGCTTACAGCGCCATCTATTGATACATTTTGGAACTTTTTTTATTATGCCAAATCGTTTCCTTGCTCTTCTACTATATTCAGTTCAAATTTGAAGTCATTCTGACCAGTGGTTCTTTTTTTGCAGCCTTTTGAAAGTGGGACTTTAATTATGGACACCCTGTATGTATATATACATGTATATATATTTATTTATATATATATATATATATATATATATATATATATATATATATATATATATATATATATATATATATATATATACACTGCTCAAAAAAATTAGAGGAATAAGCAAAGAAGTTAAGAAAACCGTACGAGACAGCCACGTATTGGCATAAAATGGATAGTACACGCTTATCAATGCGCAATACAGAAAAAAAGACGTAAAAAAATTTGTAATTAAGCTTTAATTGTTTGAAAATATGGAAAAAACATGAATAGATGATTTAGGGCAACAATTTGGTTACATGTAAACGATAAAAAAAAGTATTGTTTAGAAATTATGCAAGATTTTTAATATGGCTTGTGGTATCCTCGAACAGATAAGACTGATCTACACCGGTTTTCCATGGATGCGATGATGTTATCGATAAGATTTTGGGGAATACTGTTCCACTCCTCAAGAAGTGCAATCTCCAAGTCTCGGAGAGTAAAAGGAGGCCTTGGTATCGCAGCAATGCGTCGTCTGAGCATGTTCCAAACATGCTCGATTGGATTCAGGTCAGGAGAGCACGCTGGCCATTCCATACGCTGTATTGTTTCAGCTTCAAGCATGTTCTCCACAAAGCGAGCTGTATGCGGTCTGGCATTATCATGCTGGAAAACTAAGGAATCTCCAATGGCTGCAGCGTAAGGTATGACATGAGGTCTCAGTATCTCGTCTGCATACCTTCGGGCCATCAAAGTACCATTCCGAATGATATGCAGGTCCGTACGTCCACCTATGCTGATTCCACCCCATACCATAAAACCTGCTCGTCTGTATTGTGACCTTTCACGAACGAATGTGGGGTTATTTCGAGTGCCCCTTTCCCTCCATACCAAAACACGTCAGGTCATGTCTGAATCGGGACTCGTCTGTAAACAGCACTTGGCTCCAATCATGTTGCTCCCAATCATGTTCAGCAGCCTATCTTCTTCGGGCCACTCGGTGGCGTGAGGTCAACGGAATGCAGACCATTGGCCTACGTACATAGAGACCTTCCTGGTGAAGCCTATTACGTACTGTTTGGCTGGACACCCTTCGTCCTGTTGCCAAGAGCAACTGTCTTTGCAGCTGAGTAGCATTGTCTGTTCTGTTTCGACGAGCTGTTAACAGTATATAGCGGTCATCAGTTGTTGTAGTGGCGCTTGGCCGACCTTGCCTTAGTCGACGTCTAACATTCCCTGTTTCTTGGAATCGATTCCACAGCCTTGAAACGACACTTCTGGCGACTCCAACAGCTTCCGCGACACTACGTTGTGTTTGCCCGGATTCAAGTCTGCCTATAATACGCCATGCTATCGATTCCGGTAAATCACGTTGTTGAGACATTTCCAAGTCACTTTTTCTTAAAAAGAATAACTGAGCAATCGAATTTCACAGTTAAGGCAGTGAAACAGACGTTTCTGCAACATCCCGATTTCCGCCCTTATGTTCTTTTTCTGGTTTTTGACGTCATGAACTTTGATTTGCATGTGAAGTTTTCTTCTTCTGTTTCTTGCTAGGCTTTAAATTATGGATGATTTATTTTATGTTACTTATCGGTGTAAGTATTTGCGTAATTTCGTTAAAACCATCTGCTCCCCTAATTGTTTTGAGCAGTGTATATATATATATATATATATATATATATATATATAACCCTTTAATGGCCGTTCTTACAAATGGGGTTATGAAATTTCCCATTCTATAAAAGGAATAGGGAAAATGCGCCGTAAGCTAAAAGTTAATATGGGGAATCTAAAAAAGCTTGAATAGAGGAAACGAGGTTACCCTTGTTAAACCACAATTACGCAATTAAGCAGTTACATGCAGCATGTCACATCTTGACTTTCGGAGAATGAGATAGCAAAACCTTTCTTGTTATTCACATGAAAAACTGAAATTCGCTTGGAAATCTCTTGGAATTGGATTCTCAAAAACAATTGGGACATCACAAATTGAAGACGATAAAGGTTTGCGTGTAAAATTGATAGTATCCATTTTCTGCTCTTTTTTTTCACGCGTTTGTATCAGTAGTTAAGGTAACCGAGGCTATAGGTTCGAGTCCCACTAAAGCCCTGGATAGCCGTTCGGAATCAGCTTCAAACTATAAGATGTAGTCTAATTAGTTCTCGTCTAATACCAGATCCCATTAGCGCTGAAAACCAACTAACCTTTGAAGGTAAAAAACAGGGTAATTGTGCTCAAAAGTCACTGAATTCTCAAAAAGATTGCACATAAATTTACAAAGCAAGTCAATGCATGCAGCATTATAGATAACACAGGCATACCAGTATTAATATCTGAATATGAATTTTTTCTCTAAAAATTAATGCTTGAGTAGCAGAGTACTGCAATTCTACTTTATTTCAGTTTCACACATGGGTATCACCAGAGGAATTGTTCTTCGGGAACTACCCCAAGAGCTAGCCAACTTAAAGGAAGGGTCATCTCTTCCAGACCAGCAATCCTCGAGGAAAGCCGAGGAAATCGTTTCCATATGGAAACAACAAATTGAACAAGTAAAAAGATTTTTATAAATGAAATATATATAAAAATTTATAAATCAGAAATAAAAAAAGTATATATATATATATATATATATATATATATATATATATATATATATATATATATATATATATATATACCGGGTGACCATAATTAAAACACCCCTACTCCGACCTCTCTATATATTGAACTAGTCAGTGTATAAGCTTCAAATTTTGTACACTTACTATTCAAGACATGGGCAAACAGATTACACGAAAAATTGTTCCAGAAACACCGATAGATGGTGCTGTACAACAGAAAATATGAAAAAAGACAATAATAATAATAATAATTTTTAAAAAATCTTATGCGAAATAACATTTTTGACAGATTCTGGGGAGCGACGAGGGCTATTTCCACGTCAGTGGGACAGTGAACACCCATAACTGTCGCATTTGGGACACGGAAAATTCCCGTCCCTCCCAAGAGATTCTACTCCAATCACAGAAAGTTACAGACTGGAGTGGATTCACAGCCACATTCATTCGTGGACCTTTCATTTTCGAACTGCCTACTCACAATGTCCCTGAGACGGTCAGCAGGTATAAAGGGATGCTCGAAACTTTTGTTGTAGCCCATTTGCAACGGCGGCAATGTCTTGACTCAATTACTTTTATGCAAGATGGAGAGCCTCCACACATTGGACTCTGTGTAAATCAGTTTCTTCGGCAACGTTTCACTAATGACAGCATAATCAGTCGTGCGTTTCCGAAAACCTGGGCATCTCGTTCTCCAGAATGTAATCCGTGTGATTTATGGCTACGGGGACACAAAAATATTTTATTTATCATGGACATTTGGTAACCGTGGCAGACTTGAATGAAGGTATCACTCTGCGTGTGAGAACCATGTCAGTCGACCAGTTACGATCCGCAGTTGAACAAGCTGTCCGCAGACTGGAGTATTTACATCGCCATGAAGGGAATTATATTGAGCAGCATTCTCTCCGTCAATAAGGCCCATGTCACATGAATGTTTGATACCTTCAAATGAAATGTGTTTAAAATGTGTTTTTGTGTCTTTTTAGTCATGTCCTGTTGTACAGCTCCACCTATCGGAATTTCTGGGACAAAATTTTTTTCACGTTATCCATTTCCTCATGTCTTGAATAGTACGTGTACAAAATTTGAAACTTATACACTGAGTAGTTTAATATATAGAGAGATCAGAGTAGGGGTGTCTTAATAATGGTCACACGGTACACATACATATATATACGTATATACACTATCTGGCCAAAAGTATCCGCAGACACCCCTAACGAAGTGGATCTGGCAGGTGCCGTAATTTGATGCATAACCGAAAGCTATAAAAGTGTTGGTAGTGGTTTGTCAGGTCATGTTTATGCGTTTGTGAGACAATGAGTAAGTCAAAGGAGCTTAGTGACTTTGATCGTGGCATTATAGTGAGATGCCACCTTTGTGGGAAATCAGTTCGTGAAATTTCAGACATTCTACAGAAGCCAAAATCAAAATCCACTGTGAGTGATGTAATTGTGAAGTGGAAACATCGAGGCAGTGAAACTGCAGAAAAACGAAGTTGCAGCCCGAAAAAAATTAGTGAACGCAGCCGTAGAACTCTGAAAAGGGCAGTGAAACAAAATCGTAAGTCCTCGTTGATTGAAATCACTCAGGAGTTCCAAAGTTCCTCAGGCGTTAGTTCTAGCAGCAGGACTGTTCGTCGAGAGTTAAAAAACCTGGGCTTCCACGGTCGTTCAGCCGCTCACAAGCCGAACATCACTCCCCAGAATGAGAAGCGTCGATTGCAGTGGTGCAAAGCTCACCGTCATTGGACTGTGGACATGTGGAAAAATGTTCTTTGGAGTGATTAATCTCGCTTTACAATCTGGCAGTCCGACGGACGCGTCTGGGTTTGGAGGATGCCCGGCGAGCGCTTCTTACGTGACTGCATTGCGCCGACTGTTACGTTTGGGGGTGTTTTTCATGATTTGGCCTGGGTTCTTTAGTTCCTGAGGTTGGAAACATGAACTCTGAGATGTATGTGGACATTCTGGAGAATGCTGCTCTCCCAACTCCCCAACTAATATGCCATATTTCGGGCCAACCCCGAAATATGGCAATATTTCGGGGAAGGCCCATTTCTCTTCCAGCAGGATAACTGCTCCATTCAAACATCATAGACTTGCGTAGGCATGGTTTGACGAAATGGCTGTTCTAAAACTTCTCAGAGCCCGGATCTAAATCGCATTGAACACCTTTGGGATGAATTAGAACGCAGATTACGTACCCAGCCAAATCGACCATCCTCACTTCAGCTGTGATGGACACCTGGAAGTCAATTCCTATGGACACCTATCAAAACTGGTGGAAAGTCTCCCCAGACGTCTGCAGGCTGTCATCGATGCAAAAGGAGGACCAACATCATATTAATATATGCCTCAGGACTCTCCGAGTCCGTACCACTGGGCGTCAGGATAGTTTTGGCCAGATAATGTTTATGTGTGTGTTAGTGTTAGTTAGTTAGCTAAAAATAAATAAGAAATGCAGTGGGGAAATCAATGTCATTCGAAAACACCGCTAAAGCTAAAAAATTGGTAAATTTATCATCGTTCAATGCAACTCTTTTCTACTTTTAAGTAACGATATCGGGTAATAGAGTTTTGCAAATATTTGTTCACTGACTTGAACTATAACAAATATCTCAATTAATCATCGTCATTTATTTTGTTACAGTTATTGACAGAAAGCTCAATTCTCCGTAAAGAATCGGACCTGCAAGGTCCCAGGTCTGAGCTCGAATACTGGAAAGGTAGGCGAGATACTTTCGGGTTTCTCATATATCAGTTTCACCTTGATCATAACAGAAGAGTCCTGGAAAAAGCCTTACAGTCGTCGTCAGATCTCCGAGGGGTAACTTTTTCTGCCCAATCTTAGTATCGTAATATTTGCGTTTTTCTCTTTAATAATTAACTATTGCTCACTCCCCGATATTTTTCATTTCAGGTTTGGTCAGCCCTTGACAACAGAGTCAGAAGTTCATGGATAGAAGCAAAAGAGTGTGCTGCATTTTTGGAATGTTTGGACAGATACTGCCAACCACTTTATATCTGCGATCCTGTATGTCTTTTAACTGAGATTTAAGAGCACTGCACTTTGGGAAAGCTTGTGGATTTATCTTGTCTTTATTTTAAATCGCTTGTATACATCTATCTAAGGACTAGCTGAATACCCGTGCTAGGCTACGGATTACATTCAAATTAAATACAACGGTCAATGTATGCAATTAATGCCAATATATATATATATATATATATATATATATATATATATATATATATATATATATATATATATATAATCGTCACGGATATTTATAGACAAAATAATGAAAAAGAAAATATTCAGATTAAATCTAATAGAACATACTAAAGAATATAGTACAGTTTGAGGAACATTTCTTTTACTGTATTTTAATATTTTTTTGGATATTGTCCGATCGTCTGCCGCATTAGAAAGAAAATTTTTTTTTTGTAAATTTATTTCGTTGTTATGCACGTGACTCAAAATTAGTTTAAAGTATCACAAAAAGAAAAGAAACCACGTGATCAGCATTTAATAAATTAAATTCTAAAAATTAATCTTTGAAAATTCACCAAAAATCAGAAAATTGAGGTAAAGATTCGAAAAAGGTTTAAGTTTAATGGAATTTTTTAGGATATTTCTCGTGATATAAATTTTTTAACCCTCGGATTATTATTTTAAATGCAAACTTTAAAGAATGTTACAAAAACAGCTTAAAAATTTAATTTAAAAATATCTAAGAAGAATTTTTCAAAAATCTTTCTTAGTGCACCCCTACACTATAAGAAGAATCGCCGCGCAAAATTTCAAATCTTTAGGTCCAGCGGTTTGGTCTGTGCGTTATCTGTCTGTCAGTCAGTCAGTCAGTTACGGAACTGTTTTATATATATAGATTACTTGCAATTTTTAATTCGAGGTGCATGATATTCGCCATTCATGTTATGTTAAAATAATAACATTAGTTAACAGATCAAAAATTAGTTTATTTGACTTTTGTTGAGGTGTTAAACTCTTAAACGCAGTACCTGCCTATGGCATTTTAAATTTGGTAATACGCAATCAATTTATAAAGTATCAACTCTACACGATTTTACACCTGACCACTTGATCTCTACAATTTTACACTTGATGCGATTACTCACGTCAGACTTTCGTGTTGAAATCAGCTTTACAGGGTGTGCTTCTTCGCCTATTTTATGTCTAAAGGTATCTTTCGTATCACTTTGACAATCAGATGAAAAATTTGGTGCACTAGAAAAACCAAAATATCTGCTTCACTGATTATTCGTGCAACAATAACTGCTAGTAGAATAGGAATAAAGCAAGAGCCATTTTGTGTGTTCGTAAGTAAATTGTATAATTTTGAAGGATTCATATCTTTTGCGTATTTCACTGACCTGTTTCTTCTCTTTAGGATTCAATAATAAAGAATTTACCAAGTTTGATCCGGACACTTCTCACAATTAATACCATTTCACAGTACTACAATTCAACTGAAAGAATGACAGCGGTATTAACAAAAGTGAGTTTTGAATCTTAGAGTTTTTTTTAAAATTAACTGTTAGGAGCATGTTTCTGTTTTGTTGTGTAGCACTGAAATTTAAAGACATAATATACTGTCTAAGGAAAGATAATTACACGTTTCGAAGAACATTTTTGCAATTAAAAACAAATATATCAACGTTTATAGAAAGTCACCCATATTGTGAGGTAGATAGCTTGGGCAAGCTACTAACGCGTGGTATGTCTCTCAGTTTCTGGTTAAGACTGCTGTACTAACCAATTCTCTACTGATTACTCCCTATTGGAATCGCTCACTTCAATGTTAACCCACGGAGAAAATTTGTCGAAGGATTGTCGACTTGGATTTAAAGATTTTTTTAAAATTGTACTCCGTAATAGAGATTGACATTTTACACCTTGAAGCATTTTTCGTCTTTTTAAAAAATGCAAATAACATTTTTACCATGTTTTTATTAACTTGCTTTCTTGTTTGTGTGTGTGTTTGTGTGTTTGTCCAGTACAAATCTTGCAATCGATTTTTAACTAACTTCCCGACTAGCTAGACATTTGAAACTTTTAGAATAGCTCAGAACACGATGACAATGCATTTTTTTAATACTTTTAGTCATCTTTAAGCAGATTTTTACCATTTTTTTATTATTTACATTTAATTTTGTTTTGTAGACTGGTGCAGCCATCTGTCGGCCGGGACGGGAACGAAAAGTTAAACGCAAGTTAACTTCCAATTAACTTCATTCTCTTTCAAGTTGATGGGATAATTCATCAAAAAAAATTTAAAAAAGTATTTATTAATACATAGAATTGTCAAATTTATATGATTCACCAGAAAATTTAAAAACTTGGTATATAAAAAGTTCTTTTTATCTTGTAATTATTAAATTTAAATTTTTCGGGGAAAAACTAATAATTTGGTATAGTGTGTTTTAAACGCCCATATATCCCTTTGGTGGATGAAATTTGTAAAATGAATCTTGTTGCAAGGGGCAGAAAAGTTCAGGCTATCTGAAAATATCTTTTCTTTTATTGGATTATCAGCATTTATGCGGCTGTCAATAGTAGACACATTTTCTCCATTGGTTAACATTGAGGTGAGCGAATCCAATAGGGTTAGTACACAGAAGCCTTAAGGCATGGATGATCCTAAGTTTTCTACTCATAGGATGCAATATTACATCATCTAACAATGCTCCTGTACTAAAGTTGCTTGCGGAAATTTTTTGTGTGCAGACGAACGTCCTCAAGGCAATGGTTGACAGAATAAAAATGCATGAAGCCTGCCAAAAGGGAGGAACTTAAAGCAAAAATATACATCTCCATCATACAGGTTGCTTTATCCCTAGGTTTCGGCTTATTATGAGCTCGTCTGCACAGCCTAAGCCGAGGAGTACGCTGGAGAGAAAGGAATTTCTAGTGTGGAATTTCTCTAAATTTTTACTGGTTACTGACAAAGTGCAGTCCTCTAGCTCACTTTGGAAAGAGCCATCGTCTGTCATGAATTGCAATACAATATTTAGAGCGCAAGAAGATGACAAAATACACACATCTCAAGCGTACAGTATTTATATTTTTGTTCTAGACGCCTTTGTTTCTTGAAATAATGTTTAGGAAACGTTTAGCACAATTATAAAATACCGTAAGAAGGGGAAACTTTGTGACTGCAGGGGTAATTTTGTGATACATAGTAATTTTTCGTATTTCGGATCTTGCGCCACGCCAGTGATACTGAGTAGGCAAAGAACAGCGTCAACAGCTTGTCCGACATACAGAGACTCCTAGTGGCCGGTGTCCGAAGCTTCTGTGTGCCATTTGTCTTCGCTGGCCAGTGTATTGTTCAAACCTGTTGTCGAGCTATTGACTCAAACTTCGAAAACTTTGTTTGCTGAAGTCTAACACCTTATACAACCAACTACCACAGGTAATTATTTTTATTGTCAATATGTTGGTTAGATTTTGGAGCAATATAACTTTTGTGTACTGATATTTCCGAAAGATATGAGAACATAACCTAAATAGCGAAAGGTTACTTGTGACAGGGTTACTTTGTGACACATTAACAGTGTTACAAAATAACTCACAAAGTCGACCCATCTCCTCCAGCCGCTCGATGTTGCATTTTTCCGTCCTCTAAAATATCACTGGAGAGAAAGAAGCATTGAAGAAAAAACTACCCGAATGAGCAGAATGGGCCGAACGATGAATTTTCTCATCTTCTCAAAGAACTGATGGCTGTCCTGGACACCTGGGGTCTCTTTGATGTCAAAGATATAGATAAAGCTCTCCAATATTTAAAATAGGTATATATAATTGTGTATAAACCTTTTCATAAGCGTTTTACTGTCTAACTTTGTGTCAAGTAATTTTTCCTCTTGGATTTCAAGGCGAAAACACAGATGTCACAAAGTAGCCCCACTCGGCTGGGCAACTTTGGGATACATTATAACTTCTCAATGGTAAAGATCTGGGATAAAGCAATAAATTACTACGCAAGAAAAGGATGTACCAATGTTTTGCAATTGTTCGTTTTTGGCTGCTTTTAAAACTGATCAGCTGTCACAAGAAAAAACTTAAAATCTGTCACAAAGTAACCCCAGCTTACGGTACTAAAAAAGATACTGAAGTTTTTCTCTTTATTTTCTGGTGAGAAAATTTCATGGACAGTTGCCGACTTCATGGAAAGTTATGTTCATTTTTACAAAGGATGGTGATCTTTAAGTATGTATTCCCTCTTGTGTTTCTCATGAAAGTATTAAAGAATTACATACGCCTGTTTCAGATAACAAATCAAATGATCAACTCTTGCAAGAGGTACATATCTTGCGACGGCTTCAAGACGATCTGGGATCAACCGGAAGATAGCGTCAAGAACAAAATCGCAGCGTGCATTGCCTTGAATGAGGAGTATCAGAGGTGCTTCCAGAAAGTGAAAAATGAGTCAGACACGGAAAGTGGCAGAGAATTTCAATTCTGCGAAGTATTCGTTTTTGGAAAGTTCGATGCTTTCTGCAACCGCTTAAAGAAAATCATGAAGTTATTAGACTGTGTACACGTTCATGATAATATCATAAGCTACCACCAAGAAGGTTAGTATCGTTTTCTTACACAATTAGGCAATAGATACTATTAAAAAACCGCTCAAATCCAAACACGCGAATATGAAAGACGGGTGTTTAGTTTTCACCAGAGGAAATCCCGCAAAAATCTCTTTTAAAAAGTCAGAGGCCTCTCAGTCTGAATATTTAAAGGTTTTTTAAACTACAATTTTAGAACATCTCTTGGGCGTCTACTTAGCTGCAGTACTTCACCAAGCTTTACTGCATATTACCAGTTAAGTTTAGTTTTTCCAACTCCCGCTTTCGGCAACAAGGCCGTCAGACCAGTAGAGATTAGATAACTATTGATATTCGAAAAAAATTGAATCTAGCTGTTCCAGAGCTGCGCATGTTAGGAAATGTTTGCAGTCTCTACATTTCCGAACACACAGCGGGAATTGGTCTGTGGTGGCAGCTCCGATTCTGTATAAGTAGGCCTAAAGACAGTTGTTCCCTGTGACCAGCAGATATCGGCAGCACTAGTTGGACGGGGGCAGGCTTTTTGGGATTGGTTTCTTCAGAAGGCACTCCGAATGTTTCCCACACTAGCCGCAGCCTCTCGAGAGGCTTTCAGTTTTTTTTCTAATTTTATGGTCGATCATATGCCGAGTTCAGAGGCATAGGAATTCGACGCTGCGGTAGGCTGCATCCTGTCTTCTCAAGGCGGTCAGAGATTTCACTGTCGCAAGTTCGAACATGACTTGATATCCACTGTATTCAAGCATTAAATCACAAATCATAAAGGAGGGGAACAGCTTTACCGCATATAATAAGAGATATTGCTTTATGCTCAGTATCCCTTTCTGTTACAATCGAGTAATGTGTTGCTGCTTTTAGACTTGCCCCGGGACACGACTAGTTGCCTAAATACCTTTTCAGGTTAGGTATTCTCGAAAGCCCAAACTGTACTCTTTATGGTATGGAAGTGCCTATGGATGCACAGCATTTTTCACTGTGCTCCGCATCATCAAGTAACTGTATTTATGGCAGATATTGGGAGGCCAGGGAACTGATGAGTACGAATGGATATCAGCCCAATTAGACAGTTGTTTCTGCTCCAAGATTTTTATATGCCCTTTTGTTTTGTGTTTTGTTTCTTCTGTTTGCTCTTGTTGTATTTTAGGGGCATATAATAATGTATAGATGTATGTATAAGTGTTATTGCTTTAAAAAAACACTCGAGTAATTGATTGCTAGATACTATTAAAACCTGTTCAACCCTCTTTGCGTTTCAGATGAACGTGAATGTGAATGGTAGGCTTTAGCTTCCCATTTGAAACCCTGCAAAAAACATATAAGAAAATTAAAAGCCTCTAGCTCTAATTATTTGATAGTAATTTTTTAACAATAATATAGGACATATATAAAAAACTGTTGAAATAACCATGGAAGTTACTTCGTAGTTACTGAAAGACATTTGGAACCAAATAAAAAAAGTACAGATATTCCTCGACTTACGACCGAGATTGGCACCGAGACATTGGTCGTAAGGCCGTCTGCACACGGAGCAACTCAAAAGAAACTGATAACTGACTCAAATCACAAACCCGTCGGACGGGTTTGTAACCAGTTGCGCCGTGTGCGTGGCCCTATTCAATTACATAGCTTGCGACTCATCACGGCCTGGTTTGTGATTTGAGTCAGTTATCAGTTTCTTTGGAGTTGATCCGTGTGCAGACGGGCTAAGTTGATTTGGTCGTAAGTCGAGCTTCAAACAAAATTTTTTTTGTATATGCACATACATATATTTTTTACTTTAATACACACATACGTAATTTCAGACGCATTGAACTTTATTTAGAAGACATAAATTATTCTGCGCCGTCACTACTTATTATGTCAGTACAATCCGATGGGTTCAGAATTTGAGACAGAAGATCCGGTGAAAGTTTTTTTTTTAACAAAGTTATCCAAAGTAGTTTTTAATAATCATGTAATACATACAGGTATGTACTGCCCATTCAAGGAACAATATTTTTTTTGGAAAAAGATAAAAATAAAAAATAAATAAATAAAAATTTCGGTCGTAAGTGCGAGCCGTCGTAAGAAGAGTGGTCGTAAGTCGAGGAATACATGTAATCAAGTTAAGTAATCAGGATCCGAGGGGTCAAAAATATGTATTCTTCTTTATTTTGCAGTATTGGATGAGATGCCATTCTCTCTTGAAGATTCTGTGGCTCGCATGAGAGGTAAAGAATACGATTTTCTGGACCACAAGGATGTGCAATTTGATGAGGACTTTGCCGAAGTGATGAAAGTGGCCGACGAAATTCAAGTATTGCTCTCATTCTCAGTTCTATTTTACTTAGTATCTGCTACATTTAACCCCCTCCCCCCCAAAAAAAGTTTGAATAGCGATGTCAAGATTTTTAACATGTTTTTATTAAGTCGTTTTCTTGTTGGATTGTTTGAGTGTGTGTTTCTCCCGTACAAATCTTGCAATCCATTTATATCTAACTTCCCGACTAGTTAGACATTTGAAACTTTTAGAATAGCTCAGAACACGATGACAATGCATTATTTTAATACTTTTAGCCATCTTTAAGCAGAATTAAATTCATTTTCAGTTAATTTTGTTTTGTAGACTGGTGCAGCCATCTATTGGCAGGGACGGGAACGAAAAGTTAAACTCAAGTTAACTTCCAATTATTTTCATTTTCTTTCAAGTTGATGGGATAATTAATTCATTAAGAAAAGTTTAAAAGATGTATTTATCAATACATAGAATTGTCAAATTTATAGGATTCAACAGAAAATTTAAAAACATATATATAATATGGTATATAAAAAGTTCTTTTTATCTTGTAATTATTAACATGTTTTTATTAACTCGCTTTCTTGTTTGTTTGTTTGTGTGTGTGTGTGTTTGTCCAGTACAAATCTTGCAATCGATTTTTAACTAACTTCACGACTAGCTAGACATTTGAAACTTTTAGAACAGCTCAGAACACGATGACAATGCATTATTTTAATACTTTTAGCCATCTTTAAGCAACATTAAACTGATTTTCAGTTAATTTTGTTTTGTAGGCTGGTGCAGCCATCTATCGGCCGGGACGGGATCGAAAAGTTAAACGCAAGTTAACTTCCAATTAACTTAATTTTCTTTCAAGTTGATGTGATAATTCATCAAAAAAATTTCAAAAAAGTATCTATTATTACATCGAATTGTCAAGTTTATATGATTCAACAGAAAATTTAAAAACATGGTATATGAAAAGTTCTTTTTCTCTTGTAATTATTTAAAAATTTTCTCAGAGGTTTATTTTGTCATATATGAAATAACTTTTGTTGTTTACTTCTGGGAGAGTAAAGAATAACAATATATTACAATGGTATGTTAATTCCTTGAAAATTTTATTGCACAAATTTTTCAGTTTACTTATCTTAATATTTCACCGATAGTCTAAAAAGGCCACAGATCATTCCCGCGTTTTAACCCTTTCAGGGGCAACAACCTGCACGGTTTGCACAGTGCAGATATTTTTCCCGATTTCTTTTAACCCCAAAATCTTGAATTTTTTTTCCAATTAAAGGTTGCAAAATGTTTTTATTTCTTTAAACTGATAACAGATGGCAGAACTAACCATTTTTCTGCTCATTTAACTGGAATACATTGAATGCAAATGAAAAAAAGAGTAGATTTAGGCGTTTGCACTGCGCAAACGGCGCCCCTCAAAGGGTTAAACTGTTTTCTTCCAATTTACCTATTCTGGTGATTTGAGGAACTCTTCATCGGATTCTGCTTTTCAAAACTTAATTATCCGATAGATAGAACTTCAGGCTTAATCCCCAGGCCACTTATACCCCCTCTCTCTGGGCAACCTATAATTCATGGGTTTGTTAAGAATTCTAGTTAAATTTTGCTATTGCACCAAAATAAAGGTTTATATTTATATTATCTATTGAAAAAAATTCAAACTATTTGCACTGTCGATGATTCAAGAATCGGATTAATTAGTCCTATCCTTTCTTTTAAAGTAACCCGTATGAGCCCATCAAAGTGATATAATGATAAACATGCTTCTGAGGAGGTTGCCCGTTAAAATCGCCACAAGAAGAAATTACGCTAAATAATCGTTGTCTGTCAGCCCGTCTGCACACGGATCAACTCAAAAGAAACTGATAACTGACTCAAATCACAAACCAGTCCGTGATGAGTCGCAACCCGTCGGACGGGTTTGTAACCAATTGCGCCGTGTGCGTGGCTCCATTCAATTACATAGGTTGCGACTCATCACGGACTGGTTTGTGATTTGAGTCAGTTATCAGTTTCTTTTGAGTTGATCCGTGTGCAGACGGGCTCATTGTTGCAGCTGGGGAAGTTGCGTTGCGTGAAAAGGAGGATTGTTTGTTTGTTGTTTTCCAGTCCTAACATCCTCATTAAGTTTGATAAAAAAATAATTTTTGGACACTGGGCAGAATACGTATGGCTTTCGGCCCAGAATGTGGTGTAATTTGTACTTTCAATGGGAAGAAGACATTTATCGTTACAGTTTATCTTTACTGAATAGCAATAAGAAAGGTAACTGACGTTTCTAAATAACTCAATTGCTTGGGTATACACCCAAGACATCTGAAATGCTCGAAGAATTGAGGAAGAAACTGTATGGGTTTATTCCGATACACATATTTCCTGCATTCCTCTATCTGTAAGAAAAGACCTGTAGTTGGTTTCTCTTTTTTTATAAAGAGAAAGTGAAATATTGTGCTGATTCATATCATTTTCCTAAATCATTGGAAAGTTTTATTTTCTTCTTCTACAGTCTAAAGACGCATTTCGTATCTGGTGTCTTTTTTCTGAGAGTAATATAGCTTTATTGTAAATAGAGGATCCCTCTTTCTGTCGATGGATGCGAGAAATGACATTTGAACTGTCCTTTGGTAGGGTGAACGGCGAACTGCCTTTCTGGTTCGGGGTGGTATACTAAATCACTAACCTCAGGTACAAAGATTTCTCTTTCTGTCGAAAGATCAGAGCAGTGACATTTGGATTGTCCTTCAGTACGACGAACGATGAGCCGCCTTTCACTAACTACAACTACAATGTCATAAGCAATGCACAACTACAAGGTAAATCTACAGTGGATCCCTTCTCAAGTAGACCTTCCAGGAAACGACGTGGCGGACAATTTGGCAAAGGAGGGTGCTGATGAGCCATTGGAAACCTCTCACGTTTTCATGTTCCTCGAACTTTATTCTATTGGGAAAAAAATGATAGACAGACATGGATTGTGTTCCCAGAATACGCTTGGTGTCGAGGTGATCGTCCCGGAAGATCCCTTACTCTCATCTGCGACAGACCCACTCAGACGGCACTCTCTCATTTTTTTCAGTGGCCATCTGAAGAGTCTCACATACAACTGTGGTCGCGAGATTCATCCCGTCTGCCTTAAATTCCATGCCTTAAATTCGTCTGCCTTAAATTCAGCCCCAACGTACATTCTCGAGTGCCTGGGGTTGACTCTCGACGAACATTTTCCAGATCCTCTTTTGGTTTATGATTTTCTGCTGGGTAATGGAAACGTGCATTTGGTCTAGCTGCGGCTAGATGTGGAGATTAGCAACAACAACAACACTACGATGTTCTTGATATATTTTAACAATTATAATTTTCCCCATTATATAAATACTAGTTTAACCCTTTCAGGGGAGACAACCTTCATCGTTTGCACGGTGCAGATTTTCCCTCGATTTTTTTTTTAACCTAAAAAATCTTGGAAAATTTTTCCAACTAAAGGTTGCAAAATGTTTTTACTTTTTTAAACTGATAACAGATGGCAGCACTAGCCATTTTCTGCTCATTTAACTGGAATACATTGAATGCAAGTGAAAAAAAAGACTAGATTTAGGCGTCTGCACTGTGTAAACGGTGCCCCTCAAAGGGACAAAGAAATATCGTAGAAGTCTTCTGACTATATCTCTCTCTGCAATGAGACTCAACTCAAAAGTTCGAAATCCCTTCGTCTCCACCAGCACACGGGCAAGAATATCGTTCTCTCGAGCCTCTATTTATTCGTTTGCCCTATTTGTTCCTTTCAAGGCAGCAATATATTGGTCTTTTTCAGACTGCAACTAAGGGACACTGCTATATTATAACATATGTCGTCTAAACTTAAAGGCTGAATTGTGTGAAACGTAATTAAAAATGGCGGTTCATTTAATGAGCTACCATTTATTTATTTGGAATATTTATTCGGAGAGATTTATCTTAAAATCTAGTATCTTTTGAATTTTTGTCAGTTTGTTTAAAACATTGCAATTTCCACCATGCATTCACCAGAAATAGGTGCAAATGTAAAAAAAATCCCCAAGTGGTAGCCAATCGTAAGTGCAGCATTAAAAATACGAAAATTCCACAAAAAAAATTTGGTTGATCTTAGCAAAACGCGTTTTATTTTCAACCTACGCACCTCAACGATATCGTATTGTTTCAAATACACTATTGTGCACTGTTTTATCTGCACTCAATTACAAACTTAATATTGTGCTGAGAGAACCACACCAGCTGGATGAAAATAGTTTAATTCTAAGATGGCTGTGAACTAAATAAGTTGACCTTTCCAGCGTCAAAGTAAAATGTATAATATGAGTAAAAAGTAGTTTGTACGAAAAAGTAAAACTACACAAAGAAATGGGGAAAAAACTGTGTTTGAAACAGAGGACTATCGTAAACATAAGCATGAAACAAAGTTAGAAGATAAAAAGAAATTTTTATATACCATGTTTTTAAATTTTCTATTGAATCATATAAACTTGACAATTCTATGTATTAATAAATACTTTTTTAAAATGTTTTGATAAATTATCCCATCAGCTCGAAAGAAAATGTTCAAATTCGTAATCAATCATTTAGCTCGAGAACTGATTGTTAACTTGTGTTTAATTTTTCATTCCCGTCCCGGCTGATAGATGGCTGCATCAGTCTACAAAACAAAATTAACTGAAAATTAATTCAATCCTGCTTAAAGATGGCTAAAAGTATTAAAATAATACATTGTCATCGTGTTCTGAGCTATTCAGCTAAAAGTTGAACTTTTAGCTGTTAGCTAAAAGTTTCAAATGTCTAGCTAGTCGGGAAGTTAGTTAAAAATTGATTGCAAGATTTGTACTGGACAAACACATGCACAAACAAACAAGAAAGCGAGTTAATAAAAACATGGTAAAAAAGACGATAAAATTCAGTAGTTCACACCACTCATCTTAAATAAATTGATCTTTCATACATCAGAGCATAGCTTGGGGTTTACAAAATTTCATAAAGTTTCTGAACTTCAAATAATGCTCTTAGAGCTTTTAGCTGGTAAATACTTAAGGCTGCTTTGAACTAACCCTATTGGATTCGCTTACCTCATTGTTAACCTATGGAGAAAATTTGTCTACTATTTACAGCTACACAAGTTTGATAATCCAAAAGAGATCTACAAGTTTGATAATCCAATTAAAAGGGTATTTTCAGGTAACCTAACTCTTCTGCACCTTGCAACAGGATTCACTTTATAAATTTCGTCCACCTAAGGAATTGATGAGCATTTAAAATGCACTATTCCAGATTTTTCCTCCGAATAGTTTAAATTTAAAAATATTATTTGCATTTTTTTAAACGAAACAAATCCAAAGGTATAAAATTTCTTTCTCTATTACGGAGTACAATTTAAAAAAAAAATCTTTAAATCCATGTCGGCAATGCTTGGACGCATTTTCTCCATAAGTTAACAATGAGGTGAGCGAATCCAATAGGGTTAGTACACAGTAGCTTTAATATCTTTTAGTCGAAGGATACGCTACGCGTCACAATATTAAATGGGATACGTTACTAAACTGTACTTGAATATTTTTGGTGAATTCTATCCGTATACCATTGTATATCTGAATGGTGATTTCTCAAATACAAGTAAAGAACAGTGCTGTTTCTGTTTTAAGTGAGGTCAGCAGATTGTTGTAGCACTTTAAATCGTAACTGTTAACCTTATTTTGTCGTATTTCTACTAGATTTCCGTCAAATACCACTGAATATCTACTATAGTTATTAGCAGTTATATTTCTAGGTGCAAAGTAAACGTACTTTTATTCCAAATAGAAGGGAGTAGCATCTGCCTTTGACGAAGAATTCTCAGCCGTGAAATCGACGGCTCTCTCCCTGAAATTTTTAGACAAAATGCAGCAGATGCACCTTCCAGCATCAAACATGAACGAAAAGTACTTCCAGGTGCTTCGCCAGTTCAGGCACGAACTGGACGAGATACGTCTTTTGTTCAAGAAGCAAAAGCACGAACCTCCTATTTCTCGGAATTTCTCACCAGTGTCAGGTAAAAATATAATTAATTTTTTTTCAAATTTCTAATGGCAGGTTTAAAGACAACTGAGCCAAAAAAAATAGAAAAAAGAGATTAAAAACAATGCACAACAACAAAGTCGGCTACAGAAATAGTCTATGAACTCAGTAACTCCCTTGCTTCGCAATAACAATCAATTGGGATTTTTTCCCGATTTTTTTAATCTAAAGAATCTTGAAAAATTTTACAATTAAAGTTAAAAAATGTTTTTACTTCCTTAAACTGATAACAGATGGCAGTACTACCCATTTTCTGCTCATTTAATTGGAATACATTGAATGCAAGTGAAAAAAAGACTAGATTTAGTTGCTTGCCCTGTGCAAACGGCACCTCTCAAAGGATTAAAGAGCAGGACAGCGAAGCAAGTGAGTCTCATCCATCATCTCCCTAAGATCATAGAGCCCGTAGAAAGGATAAGCCGCGATTTTGAGGCGTAACGAGATAATTTGATAACCAGTCGTGGCCAGTTGCTAGGCAAAATTCAGCAACAGTTCTACGCCTTGGCCACTTAGGAATGTATGGTAAAAATGCAATAGCAATGCTAATACATCATCTCAGTCATCAATCGTTATCCGAAAATAATTCCACATTAGATATTTATTTTCCTTACGTATTTTCCTTTTAAGGCTTTTTAGCCAAAGGAAAGAAATATATCTATCCTATTAAGTAATATCGTGATGCAAGAAGATGACGGTGATGATGTTACAAATACATCCTCTCCGTCATTAGTCGTCCTCAAGAAAGTTTTACCACATTAATTAATTATTTTTCTGAGGTGTTTACAATTTAAAGATTTCCAGCCGAAGGATAAAAATCCATCCTCTTCCAAGTAATATCGCGATGCAAGAAGATGACAGTGATGATGTTGCAAATACAACATGCTCACCGTCATCGATTGTCTTCCAGAATTTTTTCCACATTATATATTTTGTTAGGTATTTTCATTTTCGACGCCCGGTGGCGTAGTGGTTAAAAGCTTCAAGCTGCACACCACAGGTCCAGGGTTCAATCCTGCGTCTGGGGAAGGTCGACTCAGCCTTTCATCCCTTAAGTGGGTCGATAAAATGGGGACCAAACATGTTTGGGTCAGGTTGACCACGTCAGGTTGACTACCTGACCGAGACATATGCTGTATGGCACCCCAAGCACACGGTGAAGAAAACAGAGATGGGCACCACCGGCCTTGGTCCACAGCAGACAGTTCTGCCATGAGTTTAGTTCAAGTATTTTCATTTTCAGGCTATCCAGCCAAAGGGTAGAGATCTATCATGCTTCAAATAATATTGTGATGCGAGAAGAGGACGATGATAGTGTTGCAAAAACAAAATCCTCACTCAAATCATCAACATCCACAACATCATTTTTCTTAGTATTTTAGCTTCAAAGATTTTCAACTAAAGAATAAAAATTCCTCCTGTTTCAATTAATATTAATATGCCTGAAGGTGACATTGTATTTGAAACTTCATCACCGTCATCAAACGTCATCCTAAAGTTTTCCACACTATTTATGTGCTTTTATTAGGTGTTTTCCTTTTAAGGCTGTTCAGCCGAAGGATAGAAATCCATCCTGCTTCAAGTAATATCGCGAAATACCAAAGGATTTTAAAAAGACCATTTGACAGAAAAGTGGAGAAAAGAATAAAAAAAAACAGAAGATAGAAAGGTCCTGACAAAACTGTGCACTAATTTTCCCTTCCTTCTTTTTTTACAATTTTGTCAAGTATTTTGTCGGGTGGATAATTCCTTAAAAGTAACATCGTAACACCGAAGTCCATCGTTCAACCTTCTACAATTTAGTGATAATGTTTTAAGGAAACTCGAGGCAGCCTTGTGGTAACGCACTGTGGCTTTCGGTGCCGAGGGTGCTCGGATCGAATCTCGACGCGCGCCATTATTAAATACCTACGTGTTTAGGCCGGATATGGGCACGTTAAATCCGTAGAACGGAAAGTCCCTCTATGAGGTCAGAGAGGGTGGGAGAGGGTACGAATCTCCAAGATGTCATTCCTGGGGGTGTTCGGGAAAAATTGAGGTAGCAACTAGCTAAAACTGACTTCGACACTTTTGGCGCCATTATAAAAACCGGAGATGCACACTTCAGTCGGGAGCTTTTATGGACCTGGTCTGGAACTTCCAACCAGGAGGCATTAGAAACAACAACAACAAGGAAACTCGAAATCCAAGTAAATTTCCCTGTTAAGGCTTCTAAACAACTCTAGTAATGGGGCAGGGGGAAGCCAAGTAGTAGCGCGTTGGGCTTGGAACAGAGAGTGCTCGGTTCGAATCCCGACAAACGTTATTCAATACCTTCGTGTCTATGTCATGAGGGATGTCTAGGTCGGAAAATCTGCATGTTAAATCCGTGGATCAGAAAGTCCTAAGAGGTCAGAGAGGGTGGGAGAATGTGCGATCCCCCCAGATGTCAGTCCTGGGGTGCTCGGTCAAAATTGACGTGGCACCAGGGATTGGTGTTGGTTCACCAATGTTGTGCCCCCATTGAAAGCAACCACCGACTCTCGCGGATTATGTGCGCATGTCTTCATGGGCAAGTATTCCGCATTAGCAAATAACAACAACAACAACAACAATACAACTCTACTAATGTGCTATGGACTACGTATCTTTTCTCTTCCTTAAATTTTAGGCAAAATAAATTGGTGCCGCCAGCTGCGCAACCGGATCGAGCAACCTGTGATCGGATTAAAGAAACGCTGCAATGTATTGGATACAGATTTGGGGAAAAAGATAGTCCAGAAGTACAAGAAAATCCATGCGCTCCTAGTGAAGTATGAAAACGAAACTCACAGACAGTGGTTTCAAGAGGTAAGCATAGAATTGTCTTGTATTTAATCCTAAGATCATCGTAAAGGCTGGTTGTAAACAATCAGGAGGAAAGAAGGAATCAGTGCATGCAATACAGTTAAGGCTTCTGTGTACATACCCTATTGGATTCGTTCACCTCAATGTAAACCTGTGGAGAAAATGTGCCCACGAATTGCCGACTTGGATTGAGAGAGTTTTTTTTTATAATATTGTACTCCAGAATAGAGAAAGAAATTTTATACTTTGGCGCATTTTTCTATTTTTTAATTCAAATAATATTTTAAAATTTAAATTATTCGAGGGAAAAATCTGGTATAGTGAGTTTTAAACGCTCCCTAATTCCTTTGGTGGACGAAATTTATAAAATGAATCCTGTCGCAAGGTGCAGAAAAGTACACGCTATCTGAAAATACCATTTTTGGTGTATTATCAGCATTTATGTAGCTGTAAATAGTAGGCAAATTTTCTGCATAGGTTAACATTGAGGTGAGCGAATCCAATAGGGTTAGTACACAGTCTTAATACACTTAACTATTTACAAAGTTCTAGAGATAGAGTGAGAACACTAAAATGAAAGAATAATGGAAAAGCCACAAGGATGTCGAAAGTACTGAAGCATTAAAATGAAGAGCGTCGCTATAATTTAAATACATGCACCTGAGTAATAATGTACTGCAAAATCTTCATCATTCTTAAATTTTCTCCATAGTTTAACATTGAGGTGAGCGAATCCAATAGGGTTAGTACACAGCAGCCTTAACCAAATATATATTTATTTGTATAACTGTCGTGTTTCTAGGAATTTTTGGAAAAATTTTAGTGCGTTCTTTTTCCTTTTAATCGAGAGAAGGGCGCACAGCTTAGTACATTTGGTAGGGATTAAATAATGTTTTAAAAATATATCATTACAATAAAATTTCAGAATACCTATATAATACATTTACAATATAAGTTTAAATACATTAACCCCTTCCTTGTTGCTCCCGTCAAAATTACGGGGTGAAGTTTCGCCCTCTATTTCACATGCCCGCGATATTTCCGTGCTGGAGTGTTCAAAAGTAACACACAAAAATATTAAAAACAATCCGTTTGATTTATCCTGAAATTTTTTTATTTCCTATTTTACATACTAGATGGCAGCACAAGTCTATTTATAATGTAATTAGGGATGGGTATTTTAAACTGTAGATGTGGCAGATCAAGAAATAAATGGAATCCTCCGGAAAAAATAGGCACTTTTATCACCGTTTACTTGAAAATTATGCTATCGTTAAGGGGTTAACAACATACATAAAATTTCATTTGCACGTAAAACATTATCAAATGTATAAAAATTAAACGGGTGACCAAATTCTGAAATTTTATGCACAACATTTATGCACAATCCTTAATAATTATTGAATTTTTAACTTGTATAAATATCCATTTATAAACATAAAATAAATGACATAAATATTTGGAATAATTTAAAAACTAATAAAAATTATATTCTGCACACTAATTTATTAAACATAATAAAAAATGAAAAACGATAAAAGAAAAAAATATGTTAAAATCGGAAAGTGAAAAATAAATTAACGAAAACCAAACGAAAGAATACGGATGTAAAAAAAAGTTTTCGAGCAGCTAGAATAAGATTCAAAATTAAACAAAAAGTAGTTAAATAATAAAATATATTTCTAGAACCATACAAAAATAAAAAAAGATAGTAAACAGAGCAAATATAATATTGTAGAAACATGCATTTTTTTCTTCGATAAAAGAAGTTCTTTTGTTTTTTCTTTTCATACAGGCATCGCAAATGTCAAACTGTTTGCTGACAAATATTTTAGAAATAGATCCTGACACTCATGAATTCGTTCTGAACAGCAACGAGCAACTCTTCGTTCTGATCAGAGAAGCAGACCTCATGAATCAAATGAAGCTAGAGGTCCCTGCTATTGCTAGAACAGCTTTATACCAACAGAACACCATGAAGCAACACAGATGTTCTCTAGAGGTAACTGAACTGTCATATACCTCTATCGGTTTAGCGCGTTTTCACCTTACTAGCCGCTGCGCGCTTTTAGTTTTATATTTTCCTCTGCAAAACAGCCCAACTGAAAGTAACATACGTAAGAAATGTTACCATTAGCTGTCATCATAAATATACGTTGTTAAGGGGTAGTGGAAGCTCAGCCAAAAAAAATATAATCATTACTAAATTCACTATAAGGCTGATTCTAAAACATCGTGATTGAAAAATGTGAATTTCCATTACTTCATAACAGAGTTAAGACTGATAAACCCAACACCAATGATTTTAAAAATTACATCCCTCTCTGCATTTGCTATTTTTCAAAATTAAGATATCTACACTTTATCATTACATCAAATAAGAAATTCTCGGGAAAAATTTTCACTTAAAAAATGGAGTAACAATTCAGCAAGTACTAAAATATAGTGTGGATTACATTACTGTCTGTATGTAGTATTGTTCACAATTTAGATATCTACACTTAATCATATCAAATAATAAATTCTTGGGATAATTTCTTCACTTATAAAATGGAGAAAAAAAATTCAGCAAGTACTAAAATATAGTGTGGATTACGTCACTCTCTGTATGTACTATTGTTCACAATCCAGATATCTACACTTAATTATAGCAAATAATAAATTGTTGGGAAAATTTCTTCACTTATAAAATGGAGAAAAATTTCAGCAAGTACTAAAATGTAGTGTGGATTACATCACTCTCTGTATGTACTATTGTATGTACTATTGTTCACAATTCAGATATCTCCACTTAATCTTATCAAACGAATAAATTAAAATTATTTCGTGAAAAATTAAAATTATTCACGAGTAAAATACAGCAATTAAATTGTACCAAATTACGTGCTATCGTCGAGCCACTACACACACGCGGTTGTAAATTGCAGACGGCCGTTAATGTTTTACATCCGGTAGTTGCAGCCGTTGCCATTCGGAGTGTAGAAATATCGTCGATTTTTGTGCCACATACCTACGCGTTTTATATATATAGATTCTTTCTTATATTGATTCACACATTCTTATATTGAAGACACACGAATTTATAGATGTATTCCCTCACGATGCTAGATTGCCTGATCCAATATACACGCATATATATATATATATATATATATATATATATATATATATATATATATATATATATATATATATATATATATATATATATATATATATGAAGTTTTTTAGAGGTTAGAAATTAAAGGGTTAAAAAAAGGCTTTTCTACGGAAATTCTGAATAAAAATGTTAAATGCCAGATTATTCACATTGATAGCGCAACGTAGGGGGGAGAATTAAGAGCCTCATCGTGGATGCTAGCGTCAGAAAGCTATTTTTAGAGTTTCGCGCGAAAATTAACTGCACACTAACCAAAGAACATTGTGGAACTTTCGGTGCAATGTAAGGAGATAATTCTTGCCGGGCTCGAAACGAAGGAATTAGAGCAGAGATGATGTAGACTTCGACGATTAAAGGTCGCCGCTTGACGGCCTAAGACATTGAATGGAACGAGTGTAGATAGATATGAACGGAATAGGGATTTTAATTCATCGAAATTAAGTGTTATAATTAATTAGTGAAACGATAGGGTTTAATAATGGAGTCAAGAGCTTTGCATGGATTTAGTAAATGTTCCGAAAAAGTACTGGATTTGTCTTTGTTTTATGTGGAATGAGATTACTGCATTACTGGGATTAATTAAGACTAAGTGATATCGCCACCGGTCCATTGACTGCAATGTAATGACCAACTACACTTTGAAGAAGTATTCCGGCCTTCGACTGCTACTTTATGGAATAAATTGGGGAAGTTGAGGTTTAAAGAAGGGCGTGAAATCATCTCCGAAATATATATATATATATATGTGTGTGTGTGTGTGTGTGTGTGTACTCGTATTAGGCTTTCATAGTGGTTGTCTCGCCAGGCCCGTTGTACATCGTTGTAGTCGTGGCACAAAATGTTTCAGTCTATTCCATTTCACAATGTTTATTGTCTTTGAGTGTCTAAGGCCCTGTTCACATAGAATTCGTCAGCGTTAAAGATTCCGTTGGCGCAGATTGGTATATGATTGGTTAAAAAAAAATTACGCTAACGCTCCGGATTCTATTTGAACAAGCCTTTTTCCATCAGTCACACTACACATCTTCCCAGCAAATATCTACCCTCTGTGATCACATTACAGCGATTGTCAATTTATTATTAGGTGGATTCGAGAGCTTTCGAATTTGGAAGTAATCCAATATTACTGCTTAAAAGTTTCCGTGTCCTGAATGAATATACTGTTACATCTATATGTGGGAAGGTTCTCACACTTGTGTCAAAAATTATTTCTTGGGGGGTAGGTATGACTAAAGGAGAGTAATTTGTACAACAGGGGTCATAGAAAAGAACAAAGGCAAAAATTAAAGGCATTGACATCACACACACACACACACATAGTGTGTGTGTGTACAGGGTCATCGAAAAAGTGTCCGTGATTGCAACGGGAAATAAAGAACCATATAATAGAACTCCCGATGTTTATTTTTCCTCAAAAGAAACTGAAATAAATCAAGTTTACGTAGTAGGTTTCGATGTGAGCCCCTTTCGTCGCTATGCACACATTTAGGTGATAAGCGATCTCCATCCAAGCACGCTCGATCATAGCAGTCATAGTCTCTGTTATAATGATCTATTATAGTGACAGTATCTATTATTGTCTGTCTATATATAGTGGTTCTGTCCGATAAAGTTCGTTGTCCCGGATACTTCCCAGCGTACACAATATTTTTCAGGTAACCCCACAGAAAAAAGTCTAGAACGGTCAAATCGTGGCTTCTTAGTGGCCAAAAAATTGAACCGTTCTTTCCTATCCAACATCAAAACCCATGAAGGAGGAAACACGAAGCGTCGTCGCTTGCCCCCCAGTGCAGTCACGGTCACAATGAAGTGGAAAAATGAAACTCCCAGAGTTAACATACCACCTGCTGCTACGCAAAATCCGATCAGATAATTGTTGTACCCGGTGTGCACAACTGACGTAATGGGCAACTTTTTCGAGGACTCTGTGTATATATATATATATATATATATATATATATATATATATATATTCAGGGTGGTCATAAAAAAAATTGCCGATATATGGACCTCTAGCGGCCGTTTCGTTCAGCCGATCGAGATAAGATTTCAGATATAGTTATTCAGAGGTATGAGCTCGGGATTTTGCAAACGGCAACAAAGTGGCGCTCATAGTTACGGTTTTAGGTACAGAAACTCGAAATTTTCGAAGAGCAACGACCACTTTTTCCCGTCGTAAAATGCTCAGCGCATGCAAAAACACCAATTAGCGTTGGAACGGTACGTGTATCACAAGAAACGGACGAATTATGCACGCACAAAAAACAACTCTGCGAACGGCCTATAAAAACACGATTTGCATATGACAGAGGCAAGACACCAATCACTGATGACAACACAGATCGAACAAAAGAAAACTTTCATTTGGATTACACATTTTCCAAATGGGTGCCATAATCGTCTTTTTGTTGGCCGTTCGCAAAGCTGTTTTTTGTGAGTGTATAACGTGTCCGTTTTTTGTGATACACGTACCGTTCCAACGCTCTTTACAGTTTTCGCATGCGCTGAGCATTTTGTGACGGGAAAAAGTGGGAGTTGCCTTTCGAGTTTCTATAAGTATAACCGTAACCGTGAGCGCCACTTTGTTGCTGTTCACAGAATCCTGTGCTCATACCTCTAAATAACTATATCTGAAATCTCATCTCGATCGGTTGTACGGAACAGCCGCTAGAGGTCCAAATTCTTTTTTATGACCACCCTGTATATATATATATGTGTGTGTGTGTGTGTGAACAAAGAATCACGATTAATGACTTATCGGATTAATGACTTATCGGATGATTCAAAGGAAAACTCAAAAACGGAGGTTATAGGAGGAAAAAAATCCTACTTAATTCTTTAACTTAATTAGCAATTATGCTTCATTTACTGTTTTTCATCGCAGACATGTTTTCATCAATTAAAACTAATAAAAAAGTGATTATCGCCTTTAAACTGTGGAAAAGTATATTTTGTTTGGATATGTGCAGAAATTACTCAGGAGGCACAACCAGTTAAAAAGTCTCCCCCGAGAAGAACTGATGCCGCTTCTGGAAATTCATCTGAAAGTGCTGGACGAGATTTTGCGACCTGGTCTAAGCAGTCTCACGTGGTCAAGCCTGAATCTGGAAGGTTTCATTCGTCGCTACGACCAGCAGGTCTCACACGTGGAGTCTCTTTTCCTCAGGTGAGGCTGTAACACCGCATAAGTGTTTAGATAGTTGAGAGAAGTATTGTCTGGATGAAAATGTAGTATCTTGCTCATTGTGAAAGCTTGTAAATTATATGCATGCTTTGCTATATTTGACGATTTTAAATGATATGTCAACACGTGTCTATTGACTGGGTAGGTTGAAAGGTACTGTTGTCCTGATACATTAAAGTTTTGTCTCAAATTCCGACATTACATTCTCATTATCTCTCTCTCTCTCTCTATTTATATATATATACTAGCTGTACCCGGCCACGCGTTGCTGTGGCCCAGTCTGGTTGAATAGAAAAGAAAGAAAAGAGAAAGCACCTTTCTAATATGTTTAATTTATAAAGTCTGTAAAGCTGTTACTCAATTACGTATCACTACCCAGGGGGCACGTGTAGCTTAAAGTATGCTACAGACGCGAGTAACGTTACCCACCAACATATTTTATAGTTCAGTTTTTAGTTCTTGCTTGTTTTATGTAATATCTTGGTGAAATAATTGCGCACCCCTTCACCCGCTGCATTGGAAATAAAAATTTTAAAAAAAAATGTTTAATTTTACAATACTTGTGGGTATACAATATTTTTTGTTGTTCCATTGTCTGTGCAGATATATAGATTGTCTGGTTTTCCGACTCTAGAACACGCAACATATAATTGTCCATGTGAGAAACAATCCGTGTCTAAATCTAACCCGCACAGTTGTAAAGATTGGCCCTGAACTTTATTGATGGTGATTGCAAACGCCAATCGAATTGGGAATTGCAATCTCTTACATTTTAATGGAATATCCGTTGGAATCATGGGAATGCGAGGAATGAGGACATCTTCACCTTTGAATGGTCTTGTCAAGATCGTTCCTTCTACGACGTTGCTCAGTAATTTTTTTACTGCAAGCCGCGTGGCGTTGCAAAGCTTTGGTTAGTTGATATTTTGCAACATTTTAATTGGCAAGCCGATTTTCATTTGCAGTACGTGTGGTGGTATCCCTGGCAGATCGAATGAATTCAAAAATTCTGTTGGATAATGAACCGCTTTATCTGCTTCCACAACAGTGTCGACGGACATGTGTGTGACTGTCTCGCTTTGAATCTTATACTGAATGATATTGTTAAGTTCGTAGACGTCTTTGTTCTTGGCGGCAAGAATAGCTCGTTCACTCATCCAATCATGATTCTTATAATTGGTTTCAATATTGGTAAATACTTTTTCAACCAATTCTTCTTTTGACGATACTAAATTGCAGAAGTTATGAGGCAATGAAATTCGTACTGATGTTAGATCAACCGGCACCTTTCCGTTCCAAATTTCCATCAATTGATGTGAGAATAACTCATCTGATCGATCGTTTTGCAGATGGACACGCATATTTGTAGATAATTTCAACGTCTTTACATTGTCGACACAAAGCAGAATATTTCAGGCAAGCATTTATTTCGTCCGCTGGTGTCGATCGAGGAATTATAAGTAATGTTTGCCTGAAATCTCCTGCAAGCAATATTCATGCGTTCCCAAATGGTCTGATGTTTCCACGCAAATCTTGCAATGATCGATCAAGAGTCTCGAGCGATTTTTTGTGTGCCATTGTACATTCATTCCAAACAATAAGTTTGCCTTTCTGCAATACTTTCCCATGCCGGATGCTTTGGAAATGTTGCACGTGGAAGTTTCAATGAATTGCATTTTCAATGGCAATTTCAAAGCGGAATGTGCAGTTCTTCCACCTGGTAGCGATGTCGCAGCTATTCCGGACGACGCAAGAGCTAAGGCTGTGTCATTTTGGGATCGAATTGCTGCCAGAATCAATCTAATTAAGAACGTTTTACCAGTTTCTCTTGGCACATCTAAGAAGATTTCTTCAACCCCGTTACTGACAGTTTGCATTATTTGATCGTAAATGCCTTTTTGCTCAAACGTTAGCTTAGGAATATTTGATTGCACATACGACAAAAGATCACCCGTGTTGCACTTTTGTTCACGATGCAATTCTACATCGAACGAAGCATCGCATTCCCAATTTATTGAGAATTTTGTTCGCGATATCTAATCACAAATCTTCATTCCTCGCGTATTCGACGGAAAATATCTTCAGCCATGTGCGTTCTCTTATCTCTTCGATCGTCTTTTATTGTCTAGAACGATCCTTGCGTACTTTATGACCTGTGGGGACTGCTGATAGTAGGGTCGCACCCCACCGTCACAAATTTCTGTTCTGAGGGGGAAAGGAAAGACATTTCTCGGTTGCCGTAAAATATTTAGTATAGCGTGTGTTTAAAAAAAAGCATGTTTATACCTGTCACAGGTGTGGCATCTATATAATAGGTATATATAAACACTCACGTATTCGAATACAACGTTGTGTCAAAATTTCAAAGAAATCGGTGAAGAAGTTTCGGAGATTTGAGGTTTTGAACAAACGAACATTTACATTTTTATTTATATAGATATATATATATATATATCCGAATTCAATTTATATTCTTGTCCTATTTTCCGAGACTAAATTTGTGCACGGTCCCTGCTAGATGAGTTTTATCATGAAGAAACCGCAAAAAGTTTTTCAAATTAACCTTTAATGTCCTCTCAGATACTTCCGTTTTCTCTGATAGCTGACGCATCAAAATTTTTAGTCAGGGGACCGAACCAAGCTTATAAATGTTATGCGTTTTGGCGCGAAGTAGGTAGACGTGTTCTGGGTGTCGAACGGAGAGCATGTCGCGTTGTCGGGTCGTTCCACTAATGATATTGACAATGAAGTGACCGCTTGATAATTGAATAAAGTCAGTCCTAAGATTCTATGGAGATTTATTGCAATATGACTACAGACTGGCAAAGTATTGATGGATTATTACTGAATGTCGACAACTGCCGGGCATTATATATATATATATATATATATATATATATATATATATATATATATATATATATATATATATATATATATATATATATATATATATATATATATATATATATATATATATACTCATAATGATCCTATATCCACTGCATGGAGACGGGTTAGCAGTTGGCTGGCAGACATATACGGCCGATGGAAGGTATAACGAGAGCCACAGAGAAACAGTGTATTTACATAGCGAATTCTTAATTTAAGAGAGGGCAAAAATCTTCAGGCGTATATAGAATGAGTATTTTTCTGTTTGATCACCAGGGCTTAGGGTATTTTGATTCATTTGAGTAATAGATACGTAATTTGAGGTTCACATGCTTATAATCTCGCGGGCTTTTAAGTTTACAACTTAATTTGATAAAATCCAGACAGGTGCAAAAGCGGGTATCTCCAGTTTGGAAATGGATGATTGGATGTAAACAGGGCTTATTTGTTACCAGTTAAAGTTAATCGAGCGCGAACGGTTACACGCTTTCTTGACCATATATGGTAATGTTATTGAATTCGATCACAGATTGCGGTGTTACGGAATGTCCAGTACCAAGAAAAAATTGTCAGCACGTGGATTAAAGGATTATATAATATATCAAATAGGTTATTCGTAGATTACGCTTTAGAAAAAGGTTTATGATTTGGAAGAAAGGGGAATTTTGGAATCAGCGTTAAGAGAAATTTAGGAGCAAGCATTTTTTCGTAACATTTTTATATTCATTTCTATTATCGTTAACTGTCATAAGATTAAAAAACTTGTGTGTTAAGAAACTACTGCGGATAGTAAGTTATCAGTGCAGTATTTAAATTGATGTGTACCAACCAGTGATTACAATACCGGTATACAGGTGAATTTTGCAATTTCGTGGTATTTTGCAATTTTGAAACCGGTATTTTCTAAGGATAAATACCAGTATTTTGAAATTACCATAAATAATAAATTTTTTATCAAAAGTTTTGACTTAAATTATTGGTCATCTACTGTTATTTGAAGTACATATATTTTTGTCATTGATGTGGCAGTACTAACATACATCATTTGCTGTCTCATTTTCGTTCCATTTCGATTGGTGATTTTAATACCGATATCAGCTATAAAAGAAAAAATTGTTAAAAACAATGATGCAAAAGCAATACAAAAAATAGATTTATTCAAAACTGTCAGACAAGAGAACGAAATGTTAGACATGAAGGACTTCGAGGCAAATATTTAGGGTAAGTATATCACTCATTATAAACTGTACCACCAACCAGCGTAGATGCAGAAAGTGCATTTTTAACTGCAGGTAATTTGTGTTCAAAAATATATTCCCGGCTTAAAGACAGTTTAATAGATGAATTATGTTTTTCACGATCACATTTCAAAAATACGTAGTTAATAAATTACTTGTATTTTTCTTTAATAATAGATATTATATAACAGATTGCACAACAAAATTTTTATGTGATATTTTCTCTTCTCAATAATAATACTAAATGTTTTGTTACTTCATTGCATTGTAATACTATAGTGATTTATTGTTTGTTTATATTTTTTGTTTCTAATGTTATACATTATTATTTTACAGCTATTATTAATAATTTTATTATAACATTTGTTCCTTTACTTTATATTTGTATTTGTACATAACAAAATTGTTTAATTTTTTATAATTTATGCATTTTTGAAAAATCTAATTAATATGGCAAAGAAACAGCTTTTGTATCTTTTTTGAAAAATTCCTGATACCGGTATTAATACCGGTATCCCAGTATAACATTTAAAAAAATACCGAATACCAGTATCGTATTGTTCGACCGGTATTGCAATCACTTGTGCCAACCCTATTGGATTTTTTCACCTCAATGTTCACCTATGGAGAAAATGTGTCCAAGGATTGCCGACTTGGATTTAAAGATTTTTTTTAAAGAATTGTACTCTATAATAGAGAAAGAAACTTTACACCTTGGAGCCTTTTTTCGTTTTTATTTATTTTTTATTTTTTTAAGGCAAATAATAATTTAAAACTTGAATTATTCGGGGGGGGAATCTGCTGTCGTGTGATTTAAACACTCCAAAATTCCTTTGGTGGAGGAAATTTATAAAATGAACCTGTTGCAAGGAGAGGAAAAATTCAGGCTATCTGAAAATACCATTTTTATTGGAATATCAGCGTTTATATAACTGTAAATAGTAGACAAATTTTCTCTATAGGTCAATTTTGAGGTGAGCGAATCCACTGGGGTTAATACATTGCAGCCTTAAGAATCCAGAATTTTTTGTTTTTGAAATTCTGAAACTCACTTCATTTTTGTTATTTTCCAGACTCCGAAAAATCCTAGAACACCGTGTAGAAGACGTGCTGTCACAAGTTGCCGATGTTATTCTATGTCCTATGCCGTCTGATAAACCTATATCAACGCGATCCTTTTTGGATTTAATGAGGGTAAAATTAGCTATTATTGCTCTTTTTCTTTAAATCATTTGAATTTTTTCTAGTCCTCTTTTGAATGCTTCTGCAGCGTTTCCTGCATTTTCGAAGATTTAATTATTTCAATTCCAAAATTTAATCCTGATGCCACAATTGCAGACATTTATATAGACACATCAGTCGCCATCCGATTTAGATAAACTTGCCTTAAAGGGGTGCTAAAATAAAAATTAAAAATTAGCAAGATTATGTTTATAGTTTGAAACGTAATACAGAACTCTTAGAACAAAATAAAACAAACGCATATTCTTACGATGGTAACATTGCCAGATGCGACAATTTTCTGCTGTCTGTGCGTTTCTATGTATTCATCTGCTCTGTTATGTAGAAAATTCCTTGCAAAAGT
Organism: Dolomedes plantarius; assembly: GCA_907164885.2. Classification (NCBI taxonomy): domain Eukaryota; kingdom Metazoa; phylum Arthropoda; class Arachnida; order Araneae; family Dolomedidae; genus Dolomedes; species Dolomedes plantarius. The sequence goes on from OU015490.1 coordinate 171,228,907, forward strand.
TAGCCATAAAATTTTCTAAATCGTTCCTTTTTCCCTTTATTATTAAATTTTCCTTGGGGTATATAAATTAGCATAAAAATTCTGATAAAATACTTGTCGTATTGTTCGTCCAAAGTTATCTTATCGGGCGTGAATTAGTTGGATAGTACATTAATTATTTATAAAAGGGCAGTTGGGTGCGTTGTGTTTTAAAATTATTTGTTAATAACCCGTAGTTCAGGACGTAATTAGCAATTGACGAACAAGTGAACTAAAAATATGGAAAAACAATTAAAACAGAGAGTTGATTTAAATTTAAATTAAACTTAATTTATTTACAATTTTTATAAATTTGTACATTTTATCTTAAACACTTTCGTAGCAAAAACACTTATCCATACATAAACCAAATTCTCAACTAAAAAATTGTATGGTTCTAAAAGATTACCTTTAAAAAACAAGGCAAGGGAGCACAGGATAATTAACCAAAACATCTAATACCACTAAATTATTCTATCAATTATTTCCACACCTATTCGTAAACCAAACTGTAAAAAAACAAAATCAAAACCTCTACCAAAAAGAAACAGACTGATCTTTGCAAAATAAATTATTTGGACTCACTAAATCCGTTGTATTTCGGTGCACTTGTAGATTCCCTTCTAACGTAGGCCGGGGAACTCTTGCTTCTTTGGGCTGGGGAGTTTGCTGCTGCCTTTAAATCACTTCGCGCACACACACACCAATATTTCACTGCACAAACTATATTTGGGGATTTTAAAAATCTTTTCCTCACGTCGTAGCTCACCCCTCTCAATAGGCAACGGGGAACTTCAGTTTCCGTCCCGATACGCAAAAAATCAGGAAAAAGGTCTCTCCCTGAGAGATCGTAGAATTGGCTATCTCCGAAAGAAAAAAGAGAAAGAGCGAGGGCTATAGAGAGAGAGAGCTCTTGCGAGTGAGGGCTATAGAGAGAGAGAGCTCTTGCGAGTGAGGGCTATAGAGAGAGAGAGCTCTTGCGAGTGAGGGCCCTAGGTAGGGAGAGCTCTTGAGTTTTTCAAACTCCTCAATATATATTTTTTTGAAGCCCATCCTTCTTCCTTGGTTCCCCCTTCTAAATTCTTTTAGACCAATTCTGAAACATGCCATCACCTCATTCGCTTGTTTTACTCCACCATCATTTAAATTGCCACCCCTGCTCAACTAACGTACGCCAAGACGGGAAACAAGCTTGCAAAAACCTCCCACCACGCCCGTGGTTCTCACATGCCACCGTTGTAAATCCGAAAACACAGTCCATTGTCGTGTAATGTCAAACCCTAGCGACATCTTCTCTTAATCTCGTCTGGCGATCAACCTCCCAAGTTTACCACCGCCGTAGGACTACTATTCAATACCTTACATCACACAGGACCGGTCCGTTCTTTAATTAACGTACCTCTTTCAGCCGTCGTTTCCAAATTTATCAAATGAATGTAATGATGACAGCCTTCGATCGACTTAACCTTTTCATATTTTTATGACATTTTTACATATTCGAAGGCGCATCATTGCAATATTCCTTTAAGCAAGTATCACTTTTGAATCATAAATAGTTTCGGTTGTATCTGCTAAACAAATCCCCGCATTTGTATAAATTTTCAATTTTAGGCCTAGGATAGGTTTTAAAATTATTTTTGTCACTCCAGAATATCTAAGCAAATTCTATCTATAAATTAAACTGAATTATCTATAAAAAAATCCCTCCAGAATTTATAAAAAAATTATCTATAATTTTAAGTTAATTATCTATAAATTAAATTACTTTAATTTATAGATTTCTTTTAATTTACATATTTTTTTTTACAAATTTTGGTACGGCAAAAATAATTTTAAAACCTTTTCTATGCTCAAAATTGAAATATTTATGCAAATACGGCAATTGGTTCATGCGATACAACAGAAACTAAAAATACTTTCAGTTCTGAATTTAAAATTTTTGCAAACACTTTAATTTTCTATATTTATATCGGTGTGTATTTATATCGTCCTTGGCCTTCTCTTGGAGCTTATTAGAAGGATCTGCCTTTTTTTTAAATTTTACTATGTCTAAAACTGTTGCTATGTTGCTAAATCATAGTAAGGTAAAGGTACCAGTAGCTGAACCGTGAGCCATAAGTTGGCCATTTGCTTAAAAAATTTTTAAAAAATTCAGGTAGTCTCTTCTAATACTACCGCAGATTATAAACGTAGGATTATTTATCGTTGCCTCTTTGGTTGTTTTGGTGTTGCCAATAAAGAAACTCCTTAATGACATCACAGAATGATAATAAAAGCAAACGTTTTCTAAATTTAAAAGTTCAGTGCGATTGATAATGGTGAAATTTAAAAAAAAGCTAGCGAGCGCCATCTAGGGGAAGAAAAATTGTGTAATTCGAAATTAACAATTCGCACGAAACGGAGATCTTAATCTTTAAAATGGTACCACATTTATCGATTTTAGTTAAGTATGAAGGAAGAAAAAGGGATAAAAAAGCACCTTTTAGAAATAATATTCTGCCATTCTTCATTTATAACTTACGACGACAGTTTTAACGTCTGAAATTTTGCTTTACTGTGGATCGTTATGGAGAAACGTAATCCTACGTGAAAATAATGATTGTATCGATATAAAGGATTTTAAACAGATCTATCTGACAGGTAGCCCATTGCTGATCCTTTGAAAGCTGTCAATATTCGAAATATATATGCTGTGCCTGAAATCAATCTTATCTGGAATAAATGTTAATAACTAAATGTTTATTTACGCATTTAAATTTTATTGTGAACTGTAAAAGTTATTTCAAAATTAAATATTAAAATAAAATAATAATACTGCTTAAGTACTGTAGTTTTAATTACGTAATAATTGTAACTGTTGCTTTGAAATAGTGGTCAACTATTAAAACAATTCAGGTCCAGTACTAATTTTTGATGGTCAACTTCTGAAGCAGAAACTGAGTTTCCAAAAATGGATGATAAAAAAAATTTAAAAGCTTTAATTATAAAAAATTTCAGTTAATATGCTCATTTAGGAAAGGTCAAAGATAAGGTAATACATGCTTTTTTGTTTTTCAATGTAATCGATTAGTTGCCTTACAGTTTATATAGAGCACTTCCTTTAAATAGTCAACTACTGGTAACTTTACCTTAATTGGATTTCGAAAAATTATAAAATTTGTTAAAAATCATTGATTTAAAAATCTTAAAATCGGTTGTCAAAAACATTAAACCAGAAGAACAATGTTTTTGAAAAACACATGTTTCAGCTAAAGATATGTGTTAGAGGTATGAAACAAAATAGAAAGTTATACATTTGCTACTCCGTGATTGAAAAAAATCCCCTTAGCTCAGCATATTTAACTGAAGATCTGCGACATTAGCATATGCAAGGCCTTAATTTTTTTCTGATTTCTAATTGAACAGGGATGGGCTACAATGAACCAATCCACACTACTGTAACTGAGATAATTGACATTTAACAAAGAATAAATAAGAAATTCCAGTTGTTAATGTTTGGTTTTCCAATTAACAAAAACAATATTATTTGGCCTAGATAAATAATAATTTTGATTTATTAGCAAAAAAAGGAGACCTCAATATCCCTCTGTGCTCCCAATAAAATTCCTTATAAAACTGCGTGCAAGATTATAAAGCAGAAAATAAAGGGCTCTTTTATCTCCGATTTCCAAAACCAGATTAAAAATAGAGTTTGGAGAAAGACCCTGAATGGCATTTCTGGGGGCCCCCCATGAGCTCCGTCTAAATTTCCCCCCCATGTTTTATCTATATCTGAACTATCGAAGCTTTATGTTTTTTCTATTTTCCTTACTACTTTCGTTTTTTTTACTGATCATTGAAGTGTTATGCATTGCTATATCATCCTACAGTGGAGGGCCCGGCCCATGCACTGTAGTTCCAATTACTCTTCCTGAAGCTCCTCAAGTGGGCCCACGTGAAATTGCAATGGCCTCTTTCTGGATTGAAACCGAACACGACTGCCTGGCTGCCTATTTAAATAAAATGGGAAAAGCCCTCTTTGCAATTCCGACAACATGGACGGTAGGCACATCATGTTCAGCTTTGCCTTAACTGGGCTTTCTCTGTACAGGCATTATTAGGAGGCTCGTGATGGCATTAGAATCTTTCTTAGTTGCTTTTCTGGTCTATGTATTTTCTATATTTTGTCCTCCTTTATAGTTTTGACTATTTCCCTTTTTTCTGTATACCTAAGATCTTTGTCCCCAGGTTTCTGCATTAGAAATAGGGCAAAAATAATAATTATTATTATTATTTATCCCAGAGACCTAAACATGTGTCGCTCCCTACTTGCAATTTAAATCAACTTTTAAACTTATGTGGTTGGTTCTTCAATAACATTTTCTAATTATTAGATCAGGGTTTCCGAAACTTCTCCAGCGATGGAACACTTCGTAAATCCTGAAATTTTAATTGAACACTTTGTTTATTTTGTAGGGTATGTAATAACACATAATAAATAAAATTTTTAAAAATGAATCCAAAAAACTTTAATTAAAATACTAATTTTTTTTAGCGGAGGCAATTGTCGTGTAGACATTCGCCTATAATACACCGTAGTTTTACTGGCCATTTTATTATAGGGCACCATATAGGCGGACCAGCATTACCCCCTATGAAGGGACGACACAAATGGAGGTATTTTAGCGGCGCAACGCCGGGATTCGATCCGAGCACCCTCAGTCCCGAAAGCCAGCGCGCTGTACCACAAGGCCTACACAGGCCAAAATACTAATTAAAATAACTAAAGCATAATATAAATAACTATATGGATGAATACTTGATTTTTTTAGACATTTTAGAGCATTAATAGGTCAAACAGTTTTGAATATCTTATACCCGTTGCAGGCTACAAAACAATTCCAGGTTTTCGCGGAACTTCCATAAACTTTCCGTGGAACCAGGGCCCGATTTAGAAAATTCTTTACTATAGGCACAACTCGGGATGCCCCCCCCCCCCTAACACTGATGTGGATGTAAATTTTCCTAAATTGACACAGATAAAAAAATAATCATGAATCCTTGTGAAAGTACCATTTTACCAAGAATTGGCTATTTGAAGCGTAGAAGCCTAGAACATTATCAAATAACAAAAAGCAATACAACATATTAACTTCATCATTAAAACACCAATACAATGCAACCAGAAAACCTTATTAATCCCATATATACACTATAACATACATATTATGAACTATACATATAACTATACATATGACGAACCTATCAATCAAATTTGTAAGGATATATAAAAAAATTGCTATTAAAAAAGGTAAAATAAAAAAAAATTGAATTGGGATTTTTTTTAAAATAAAAATTTTTTGGGGTCTCCCAACATTCTGGGGCACCTAGGCCCGGGCCTACTGGGCCTAATGTAAAATCAGGGCCTGCGTGGAACACCGGTGTTCCGCGGAGCATAGTTCGGGAAAGCCTGTAATAGATGATGCGAAGCTCTATTCACGACTTGCTTTAAAAAGTTTCCCATGCGACTCTAAAGCGTTCGCATGTCTTTCATTTTCCTAGAATGCAGTTAGAGAAGGCTCTAACTTCCTGGACAAAAGGAGCCACGCTGTAGAGGATGCCGTGCAGGAAGTCATAGAGGTGTACGTGAGGGAGAGCAGTTTCAAGGAAGGACAGGAAAGAAGTTCGTATCATATCTTATTTCTTTGGGAACTTGGCAGTTTTACTTTTGCTATATTGCCCCCCTTTTTTTTGTAGGGGAGGAGAGATTTCTCCTCTTCGTCCTTTAAGACTGCTGTGTACTATCCCTATTCATGTTCAAAAGACAGTTAAAAGCCATTATATATAATATTCAAATAATATAAATCGTAACAACAGGGTGGTCATAAAAAAACTTTGCCGATATATGGACCTCTAGCGGCTGTTCCGTTCAACCGATCGAGATGAGATTTCAGATGTAGTTATTCAAAGGTGTGAGCTCGGGATTCTGTGAACGGCAACAAAGTGGCACTCATTGTTACGGTTATAGGTACAGAAACTCGAAATTTTCGAATGACAACGCCCACTTTTTCCAGTTGCAAAATGCTCAGCGCATGCGAAAGCCCTAAATAGCTTTGGAACGGTACGTGTATCATGAAAAACGGACACGTTATGCACGCACGAGAAATACCTATGCGAACGGCCAACAAAAACACGATGATGTCGCCCAAGTGGAAGATGTGTAATACAAATAAAAGTTTTCCGATCTGTGTTGTTCCGATCAGTGATTGGTGTCTTGCCCCTGTCTTATGCAAATTTCCTCCGTGTATCTGTAGGCCGTTTGCAGAGCTGTTTTTGTGCGTGCATAACGTGTCCGTTTTTAGTGATACGCGTACCGTTACAACGCTATTTAGGGCTTTCGCATGCGATGAGCATTTTGCGACAGGAATAAGTGGGCGTTGCTATTCGAAAATTTCGAGTTTCTGTACCTATAACCGTAACCGTGAGCGCCACTGTGTTGCAGTTCACAAAATCCCGAGCTCATACCTCTGAATAGCTATATCTGAAATCTCATATCGATCGGTTGAACGGAACGGTCGCTAGATGTCCATATATCGGCTTATATAAGTTTTTTCTGACCACCATGTACATTTCATATTTCTCTATGATGATGCTATCTTACGTCAATCTGTGTAGTTTTGATTATTTAATTTTTTCTCTACTTGAACAAATACATGTTTTGAAATCCAACCCCTTCCAGAAAAATCTCAGAAGAAAAAGATAGCAGATGCCTCAGTAGGTCTCCAACAACAGTGTAATAAGAAGCTAGTGGAAAATGTCATATGCTGCATATGTAATTCACTAGACATGCTGCTCTACACTACTTCTTCCTACAATGGTAAGAAAATTTCGACTGACACTCTTTGAATTATTATTAGAAAAAAATCCGTTTATTAGAAAAAAAATCCGTTTATTAGAAAAAAATCCGTTTTTAAGGAAATTGTTTCAGCTTTTTCTAAAAAATAAAAGACATCTTTATTATGCTCGGTGGATAACCAATGAATACACGAAGCCGGAGGTAGCCAGTGCTACCGCGTCGGCTTTCGATGCTGAGGGTGCTCGGCTCGTATCCCGACAAACGCCATTAAATACCTCCGTGTCTAGGCCGGATATAGGCACGTTAAATCCGTAGGCCGGAAAGACCTTCTATGAAGTCAGAGAAGGTGGGAGATTGTACGATCCCCCAGACGTCGCTCCTGGGGGAACGCTCGGTCAAAATTGAGGCGACACCTGGCTAAATCAGACTCCGACACTTATGGTGCCATTGTAAACCGCGGCCACACCCCTCAGCCCGCTAGCCTATATGGACCTGGTCTGGAATACTCCCGGCCAGGGGGCATTAAAACAATAGCCCTTGAATACAGTTTTAAGAGCTAAGTAACTTAACATCTTAGAGCTTAACATTAATGTAACTTTCAGACATGCTACTAAACTCTCTTTTTCACGCCATCTGTGTATGTTAAAACTTATTTTAAAGAAATTTTCTGTTTTAACCTAATTTTTTTCCATTCCAATATAAACTTTTTTATTACTCTATCAGATGGTAATTTTGCAACCCCTGCAAAACTGCTTTTGCAGATCCATCCTTTCTCGCTCAAATCACAATTCAAATACATTTTATATTTGAACTTAATGTTGCTGTGTACTAACCATACTCGATTTGCCCACCTCAGTGTTAACCTATGGAGAAAATGTGTTTACTATTGACAGCTGCACAAATGCTGATAATCCAATAATAATTACAAGATAAAAAGTACTTTTTATATACCATGTTTTTAAATTTTCTGTTGAATCATATAAACTTGACAATTCTATGTATTAACAAGTACATTTTAAAAAATATTTTGATGAATTATCCCATCAACTTGAAAGAAAATGAAGTTAATTAGATGTTAACTTGCGTTTAACTTTTCGTTCCCGCTCCAGTCGATAGATGGCTACACCAGTCTACAAAACAAAATTAACTGAAAATGAATTCACTTTTGCTAAAAGATAGCTAAAAGTATTAAAAAATACATTGTCATCGTGTTCTGGGCTATTCTAAAAGTTTCAAATGTCTAGTTAGACGGGAAGTTAGTTAAAAATCGATTGCAAGATATGTACTGGACAAACACACAAACAAGAAAGCAAGTTAATAAAAAATCGTAAAAAATGGTATTTTCAGATAGCCCGAGCTTTTCTGCACCTTGCAACAGGATTCATTTTATAAATGGCGGCCACCAAAGGAATTTTGGAACGTTTAAAACATGCTATACCAGATTTTCTCCGTATAATTCAAATTTTAAATTTTATTTGCATTTAAAAAAAAACGAAAAATCCCCCAACGTGTAAAATTCCATTCTCTATTTTGGAGTACAGTCAAAAGAAAATCTTTCAATCCAAGTCGGCAATCCTTGGACACATTTTCTCCATTGGTTAACATTGAGGTGAGCGAATCCAATAGGGTTAGAACACAGTAGCCTTAACATGTCAAGTCATAACTGGTCTTCTGTCGAATTATCTAAAATTTCTTGCGAGGGATCTCCAAGAAATTTTTCCAAGTATCTCTTCCTGTCTTCTATTTTATTAAATTGCCCTCAGGACTTTTGGCTTAGAGTGAAAATTTGATAAAAAATATTTCCCCAAAGGCAGAAACTACTTTGAAAAAATTAATATTTCTTTGTTCTTTAAAATGAACGAAATCCTATAAAAGAAATTTTATAGATCACAAATTATTTTGAAACCACTCCAATCTACAAAAGAGAAGACATTATGCTAACCCGAGTTACTGGAACCAAAGATTTATCAAAAGTTATTATAAGTTTTAAATTTTAAATATTCTTTTAAAGAAAATTATAAATGTTCAATTGTCTCTCTCTCTCTCTCTCTCTCTCTCTCTCTATATATATATATATATATATATATATATATATATATATATATATATATATATATATATACACATATAACGCTTAGGTATACGGCACCAAATTCGACGATATTTCTATAATCCGAATGGCAACGGCTGCAACTACCAGAAGTAAACATTAGCGGCCGTCCGCAATTTGCAACCGTGCGTGTGTAGTGGCTCGACGATAGCACGTAATTTGGTACAATTTAAGTGATGTATTTTACTTGTGAATAATTTTAATTTATTCACAAGAAAATTTTAATTTATTCATTTTTTCTTTCGGTTTGTCTAAATGTATCTAAGTTGAAATAAAGTCTGTTGTCAGGTAATGTTAACATTCCTTACATATGTTACATTCAGCTGAGTTGTTTTGCAAAAGAAAATATAAAACTAAAAGCGACCATGCTGGTCGCGCAGTGGCTAGTTTTAATAAATATAGTGATCTTTACATTAAAGCACGTTTGAGGGAAAAAAATTAATACTCGTAAATACGTTTGAGGAAAAAAATTTAATGCTCGTAAATAAATGAAAAAAAATTCAATGGATGAAATTTTAATACCGTGTAATTATGCCTTGAGTGCTGAACGTTTAGTTGAATTTTTTTGTTGAATTGGGAATATTTTGGTATACTTTATTTAAGGCTGTTGTGTATTAACCCTATTGGAATCGCTCACCTCAATGTTTACCTATGGAGAGAATGTGTGCAAGGATTGCCGACTTGGAATGAAAGATTTTTTTTATAAAATTGTACTCCGTAATAGAGAAAGAAATTTTACACCTTGAGGCATTCTTCAATTAAAAAAAAATCAAATAATATTTTTTAATTTAAATTATTCGGGAAAAAATTTGGTATAGTGTGTTTTAAACGCTCACAAATCCCTTTGGTGAACGAAATTTATAAAATGAATTGTTGAATCCTTTGAGTTCGAATCGAAATATATTAAAATTACTTAGAGACTTTTCCAAAAACGAAATTTATTTTATTTAATGCTTCCGGCATGAAGACATTCGAACTGGCGACCAGTTACATCAACTTCTTGAAGCCAACTAACGAACTCCGTTGCTCGGGAAATTTTAACCTTGACAACGGCGCGAAGGTTACAGTGAAAAACGAAGTCAGGCATCAACATGAATCCTGTTGCAAGGTGCAGTAAAGTTCGGGCTATCTGAAAATACCATTTTTATTGGATCATCAGCATTTTTGCAGTGTAAATAGTAGATTAATTTTCTCCATACGTAAATATTGAGGTGAGCGAATCCACTAGGGTTAGTACACAGCAGCTTTAAGAGAACGTCGCCTTTTGTAGTTGGATTATACTATCATACTTTTAAGAATTGTTATGTTGTCGTGTACTAATTTTTTTGCCTCGGAAAAATAACTAAGGGCATGATTTTCTTTGATTGACTATTTACTGGTTGATCCTATTTCATCATACACACAAGAACTGTAGTTTTCTTGGGTGGTACTCTTAATAGCATTCAAACTAACTAGTGTTGACATAACAATTACCTGATTCATATGTAATTTCTACGTTTGACTTCTGTACTTTTTTGGCCAAGATTTCCTTATTTATCAGCTGATGTTCTTACTCTCCCATCAACAGAAAAGTTTTGTCTTGGAGCAGATTACGTGAAATCGCCTTGGTTCAAGTCTGAAGTCTACCTGCGAGTCGACAGTCTGGTACTCTCACCGTCAGTAGACGATGTGCAAGAGGCCATTGACGATGCAGCTAGGGAAATTGTAGCAGCATCCAGGAGGATCAATCAGTGGCAGTTACGAGTAAGTTGGTCACGAACTCGTTCAACCATTTGGTGGCTAATGGGAGAGAGATTAATGCCTTTTAGTGGCGCATTCAGGATTATGTCTTGCAGTGAGCGGAGGTGAAGAAATACAAATATTTTTTAATACAAATTCAATCAATAAAATTCATTGGGTAATTATAAAAATCTTATTAAAGAATAATACCTAGTTTTCTTTTGTTTTCACAAAGCTGTTGAATTACTTCGATCGTGGTTACGTTAATCACTCTGTGCATACATGGCAAGGCCGTTCAATCGGAATGTGTCATGGTAGATCTGAAATAGGTTTTCAAAAAGCGAAAGGTAGAAAATGACATTTCACTGACGTATGTTGCTACCGGAAGCGTTGCAAATATTTATAAAAAGTTATAAATACTAGGATACTACATCACTTGTCCCACTTTGAAACTGCATCAATGGCATTTTTGCATGGAGCTATTGGAAACGGTTTGTCAGATTTTTTTTTTAACCATAACTTGATTTTGGCGTTCATGATTGTTCTATTTGTAGAAGGTAAATCATTGTCTTCAAATTTTCTTCAGCTTTTTCTTGGGGGAGGGAGTATCAGCCCCCCTCCCAAACTTAGCATTGTTATGTTGGGTTTTCCCCTCGCCTCTGGATGCGCCAGTGATGCTTTCTATTAGAGAGCAGCTTCTAATCTGCAGCATTAAACTTTAGCAACCATGTATGGCCTCATATTTCGTCATTTTCCTTGCGGGTCACGGAGTAAGTGTTGTCCATTTTCCTTGTAGGACTGCAAGGAAAACTGGGAAATTTAAGAGTTCAAAATTTAATTCATTCTTGACAGATAAAACATATTTACTGTCTACATCAAATATTCTCAATCGGGGGGAGGGGGGGACGTGGGGTCTTTAGATCATCCAAAGGAGGGCCTGGACTTAAAAAAGTTGAGAATCACTAATTTATATGAATGGGAGATAAGCACCACCAAATTGTAATTCGCAATTTACACTGGTGGTAGGATTCCTCCAGTCGGCGAAAGGACCTGGAATCCTAGCGTGTCAATAGGCAGTATCACTTAAAATAAAATTCACGCTTCTTTTCCGAGAATACTTCTTTTCTCTTTTGGATCATGACTATTCAAAAGAGAAATAAACTTGTCTGTTATAGCATAGTAATAACTTAACTGAGTTTTCTGAACTAAAATATTAACGTAAAAAGTATTATTTTGCTCGCCTACTTCGAGATACTTATCTGTAGCTAAATGAAAGTAAATGCCTTTTTTTCCAAAGGCAAAATCTGACAACCCGTTCTATGATGTATTAGTACATTGGACTTGTGAACTTCTTGACGCTAGTTCGCGTTTTTCCATGAAGAACCTTCTTAAAGATCAGATATTTAAAGGTTTATCTGATACATATATAAGAAAACATGTTTTGCCTGATACCTATAGATATCTGATACTTAAGTATCAGACCTAAGATATATAAGTATCAGATATCTAAAGGTATCAGGGAAAAAATGCTTTCTTAGACATTGCAAGTTCCATGGGATTTCACCTTCCCTTAGACCTTCAACCTCGTAACATATTGAAGGACACTTTTTATACCACAAAAACGTGTTCTGTAATTTAAACATTAAGCTTAGTAAAATTTGGAGGTAACAGCATACAGATCTTAAGGCGTACTAATTGATTCACCGAGGTACACTAATTTTGTCTTCTAATGTATTAAATTGTTAAATATACAAATGATATATAACTCATAGCCTAAAATTTATTATATATATATATATATATATATATATATATATACATTCTGTCACAAAAAAATATATGCACCCAGAAAAAATCGAGCTACTATCATGAAACTTCGCACGAATGTAGTCTGGCAAGAGATATGCAAATGATTAAAATTTCGACGCCAATGAGACAAGGGTAAGCGCACTATGCGCATATGAGATGCGCAGCTGGGAGAGTTTAAAAGCCTGATCATTCTTGCCATAGAGTTATTCAAACAAATCTGTCGACTTGGATGGACGGTATTGTGACTAGAGATGTCTCTGAGACGTAACCGGCGACAGTACGAACAATGGTCAAACTTTGTAAGGGGGCGTATAGTAGGCCTCAGAGAAGCAGGTTGGTCGAAGAGTCCTCAGACCACCTCGGTCGGAGCGATATGGTAGTTGCTGTGTGTTGCCAACAATGGATCACGGAAGGGATAGTCTACAGTCGCAGAGGGTCAGGGCGTCACAGGAACACAAATGCGCGCGAGGATTACGCAATCATAACAGCGGGCACGTCCACACCAACAACGTCACTAGAATCGGTTCGACGCCATTTATCACCTTCCAGACATTCGGTAGTATCAAGGGAAACCATTCGGAGACGACTGGATGATGCAGGTATAAGGAGCCGACCTGCATTAAGACGCCTACCACTGACCCCACATCATAGGCATTGTCGACTGGATTTTTGCCGACCTCGGGCAAGCTGGAATGTGACCGACTGGATGTGTGTGATCTTCAGCGATGAATCCCAATTCAGTCTCAGTGCTGATGACCAGCGCATACGCGGGTGGAGGCGGGTGGAGGCGGGTGGAGGCGGCCAGGCCACAGGTCCGATCCGGCATTTGTTGTCGACAGGAATACGGCGATTATACAAGGTGTGACAGTGTGGGGAGCGATTTGTTGGGACACACGATCACCACTAGTCGTCCTTCAACGCACTTTGACGGCACGCAGTTACGTAGACGAGATTTTAACGCCAATTGTACTGTCTCTGCTATCAAGTCGCGCAGGTATCATTTATCAGAAAGACAACGCTCGCCAACATAATGCGCGACTCTGCCAACAATGTCTTCAAGGATATGACTTACTCCCATGGCCTGCCAGGTCACCAGACCTCTTGCCAATAGAGCACGTCTGGGACGTGCTTAAAAGGCAACTGCAGCCGTCCCGGAATACTGGTAAATTAACTGTCCAGTTGCAAAGATTATGGCATGATCTTCCGCAGGATGTCATAGGTGACCTCACTGATTCGATGCCACGCCGTGTTTCGGCTTGTATATCTGCCATAGGTGGATTTGCTACTTACTTGTTTGTAACCTTTTTCATGCCTTATCTTCTTAATAAAACGGTCTGTTCTTCTGAATTTCTAATCATTTGCTTATCTCCTCATACACTACATACATGTTAAGTTTCGTGATAGTAGCTTGTTTCCTTCTGGGTGCATATATTTTTTGTGACAGACTATATATATATATATATATATATATATATATATATATATATATATATATATATATATATATATATATATATATATATATATATATATATATATATATATATATATATATATATATATATATATACATATATATATATACTCTGATATACTCTGGTAACGAAAATCTGATATGCCTACTACAAGTGATAAGCAAGTTACAGAAGAGAGAAGGTTCACCAGCCCATGTCGTTGTTGGTACCATCTTAGTGCTCAGGCAAATAAAACAGTCCCGTGAAGTTGCTAAAGAGATACTGCATAAGCGCTATCACTGTGGACAGATGTATTAATTTCTTTATATTGGTAGTCCTATCTAATTTATGCTGTGCAAAATTAGTTCCAAGTAAAGAAGTATTATGTAGGAATTAATTCTACTCGGTATTTTGCTTAAATGTGAAGTGTCGTGGATATATATAAGACACTCGGTGTCTCGAAGTGTGTGTTCCAGCTTACGGAATAATTTATCTTTTCCGTTTTACAGGAAACAGTTCGAAATGTTGATAAAGCACCCCGCGTAGAAGGTTCTACAAAGACTCTGTCTTGCAGATCCGATTCTTCGGCGGTTATGATGACACTCTACAGACAAGTCTCCGAAGACAAAGAAGTTCTACAACTTTGTGGGTCAATCCAGATGTGCCTAAAAAACACTAAGTTGGTAAGTCTTCCTTCATTCATTTCCTCGATGCTGTCTGTCATCATCCTAAGTGGCTGTTGACATTGCGTTCGTCAGCGTCAGAGTTACTCGGATTGAATTTAACCAATTACAAACCTCCAAATCATTTGCCACGAAATTGTTAAGGTCTGTAATTTGTTTAAAATATGTCAATACGTGTAACGTTGACGCTGACGGATGCATTGTGAACAGGCCTTAATTGTCCCTATGGATAGATTTGCTCACGTGGATTTGCCACCGATATTTTTTTAAGCATGAATAGTAAATCATATTATGTTAAAGGGGTACGGAACGGAATTTTCTTTTTTTTATAAGTAGTTGCTAATCAACAAAAACTTAAGGACCACTGATATACAAGGAGTGAAAGTATAATCTTGTCGCTAGACAGCGAAATTCAGATTACAGCATATCGGCTAGGCATTACACTGTTATATACCCTTCCTCGTCTATTTTAATTAACTTTCTTTTAAGATCTGTTCCTGGTATATCGCTTCAAATAGACATTATACATGTCTGCTAATACGGGGCATTTGTCAATAAAGATATTCGCACTTAACCGCGAGAATCGTTGGTTCCTTCCAGTGGGGACAGTTGATTCCAGAAGGTAAACAACCACCACCAACCGCTGGTGCCACCTTTGACCGAGCAACCCCGAGGACGACATCTGGTTTGATCGTACCTTCTCCCACCCACTCTGACCTCGTAGAAGGATTTTCCGGTCTACGGATTTAACGTTACCAAAACCCGCCTAGACATGAAGGTATTGAATGACGTTCCTCGGGATTCGAACAAGGCACCCCAAGTCGTAGCCCAAAGAGCTACAGCTAGGCTATATCGGGTCCATATGTGCCATGATGATTTCAGTACAGTGACGTCAAGTTTAAAAAAGAATATTTCACGATTTTATCAGAAACACAACCCAATTTTTGATTTTAAATCCATTAAAATAAAATAAAACAATTTTGTTACTCCACTGTTCCCTTAAATTTTGAAAGGCTTTCCTTTTTTTAGTTCCTTTTAATCGTGTTTGGGCTTTTTGATTGAGAGTAAAAATTCGGAAAATGCAAAAATTATACTGAAAAGCGATAATTTTTTTCGAAATTCGTTGAAATTTAAAAACAAATATTAATAAAAAACAAAGCTAATTTTTTAACCGCTTCACATGCATGAAAGTAAAAGAAATTAGGCAATTAAAACTGTTGGTTTGGTAGATATATATATCACTAAAAACATGCCTTATTGTTGCATCTTTTTTATTCTTAAATTTTAATTTTTGCAGTCTATTTACATGTATAATGATCTTTATATAAAGTCTTTTTTATGAGAAAGAACATACATAATTTCATAGTGTGTCTAAAAAAATAAACAAATTTTTTTGTCTTGATTTTGGACCCCTTAACCCTTATTAACTTCATTGAACTTGCAGGAGGTTGACAGCCACCTTGAAGTGTTCAACAAATATGAACACCTGTGGAAGAAAAATCGCACGAAAGAGATAGATACATTCATGTCCACCGACAGAGATTTGATGGATTTTGAAGACAAAATCAAATTTTACCTCCGGGTTAGGGATACTGTCGATTCCGAAGAAGAAGAAATGACGATCGGATGTATTCAGCTTAGCCTTAGTGAGTTTATATTGTTGTATGTGATCGTAAATAATCTGTTTTTTTTGGGCTTAATTCCTGTTTATTTTGTATTAAATATCTTTTATTTACTGTCATTGAGCGTAGTAGTTTAACATGTGACCCTTTAGCGATATTTTTACCATGTTTTTATTAACTCGCTTTCTTGTTTGTTTGTGTGCTTGTCCCGTACAAATCTTGCAATCGATTTTTAACTAACTTCCCGACTAGCTAGACATTTGAAACTTTCAGAATAGCTCAGAACACGATGACAATGCATTATTTTAATACTTTTAGCCATCTTTAAGCAGAATAAAATTCATTTTCAGTTATTTTCGGTTAATTTTGTTTTGTAGACTGGTGCAGCCATCTATTGGTCGGGACGGGAACGAAAAGTTAAACGCAAGTTAATTTCCAATTAACTTCATTTTCTTTCAAGTTGATGGGATAATTCCTCAAATTTTTTTTTAAATGTACTTATTAATACATAGAATTGTTAAGTTTATATGATTCAACAGAAAATTTAAAAACATGGTATATAAAAAAGTTCTTTTTATCTTGTAATTATTGAGAATTCTGACGAGCTTGGCATCAAATTTGGCTACCACTTTGGAGACTTTTTGGGGATCGGGAGGAGCTATCAGATTTCACTAAGGTGGTGTGATTGTCGAGTTCTGGAATTTTTCATTTTTCGAACAATCGAGATTGTAGCCAAGTGTATTGTTCGAAACCTAGTTACAACTTTAATTGTTCTCCCCCACCCCAAAAAGACAAGTGTAAAGTGGTACGTTCGGAATCGGAATCGTTTCGAACCGGTGTTTCATTTTCTGATTCGGTCAGGAATGCATTCTCCTCTTTTCACTGTCTGTATGCAAATTTTTTGTAACCTTTCTATACTACATAAGTATGTTTATATGAACGGAGATCCTGGATTTGTTGTTTCCTGTTGTAGAAACGATGACAATTGGTTAGTTCCACAAGGTTACGCCGGCCAGGACGGCAAGTCCATACGACAAGTGTGTACCTGAAGACCAGACGCTGCGTAACAAATTCCGCCAACTCAGCCGCGAGTTAATTTTCCCTGTTCGGTTTGTGAATAGTATGGCCCTGGGCGCCGGACGAACAGTACAGATCTGCCGACCAATTGGGGCAACCCGGGTCCCTTGACAATTGGTTAAGTTTTAAGTGTTATAATATGTGAAGTTATTGAAGTTCCCAGCAAAAGGCTGGATGTACTTGTCAAAAGTTTTTTTGAGTTGAGTTTAACATTCAAGCCGAATGAATAAATATTCATGGATCAAGTTCAACTCTTGTCATGTGAATAATCTCTGAGGCCACACCAAAGGCCTAAGACAGTGCTAGTAATACTCTGCTTGAAAATTGCCGAGCAGGTATATGAAGCATGCTGATCACGGCGCCGAAAGGTCATTCATTCAAGTACTAGTAGTTGAGGCTAGGCAGCTCTATGTCAACTGTAAGCCTCTTATTTTGGCCGTGTATAGCGAGTTAAATCTGGAGTCTTTTGCTGAGATTCGCAGTAGTCCTAAATGACTTTTCGTAATATTTGCGACATTTATAAGGCTATATAGTGAATTGTAGGCCTGTTAATGGGCCCGTGTCTATTGTTTCAAATCTGAAATCTTTTGCTCAGATTTGCTGTAGTCCTTAGTGACTGTTCGTAATATTTGAGACCTGTGTAAGACTATAAAGAAAGTAAACTTGTATCGTTGTTTCTGAAGCCATCATTCATAAATACCTACGATCGAAAAACGCAACGCTATCATTCATATTCTATTTTACGTTTTGTCATTAAGGCAAAGTTAGGAACAGTGTTTTTGCACGAAAACGTGTGAAATGAATATCTGTTGTTGTTATTTCTAATGCCCCCTGGCTGGAAGTTCTAGGTCAGGTCCATATAGGCTGGGCTGAAATGTACGGCTCTGGTTATT
Source organism: Dolomedes plantarius (assembly GCA_907164885.2). NCBI lineage: Eukaryota > Metazoa > Arthropoda > Arachnida > Araneae > Dolomedidae > Dolomedes > Dolomedes plantarius. Next base: position 171,247,127 of record OU015490.1, read on the forward strand.
ACATAGCACCACAAGAGTCGGAGTTCGTCTTAAATAGTTGCCACCTCAAATTTGACCGAACATCCCCAGGTGCGACATCTGGGGGGATCTTACCCTCTCCCACCCTCTCTGACAACATAGAGCGATTTTCCGGTATACGGATTTAACGTGCCCATATTCGGCCTAGACACGGAGGTATTTAATGGCGCGTGTCGGGATTCGATCCGAGTACTCTCAGCACCGAAAGCCAGAGAGCTACCACGAGGCTAACCTCGATCCTGAAATGAATAAACTGTTTTGTTAATCACGCTAATCAGTGAAACGCCTACGGCCCCCCACTCCCTAAAAGGAGTTTCAGCCAATGGATAATTGATGACCGGTCGTGCCACAGCAGCCCCGCCGTACCTCAGGAACCGCCGCAAGGCGAGTCTATACCAATCCGCCCCTAAGTGTCCAGTTCAGCTAGCGTCACCGCACGCTCCCAGTCTCCACGAGCCAGAGCATCAACAGAGCCAATCCTAATTTTGTCGTCTGTGACCGCAACTTTTTGTTCAATTAATACAAAGCTATTCCCTTTACCACGCAGCCACCAGTCTGCACTCTACATCGCTCATTGAACTTTATTGTAAATAAACTTACAAAAGCACCACTCGTGCAAAAACTTAACAATACAGAAAACGTTGCTGAACCAAACAACAAACAAGTAACTATCAAATACAAAATCACACACCTCGTGTGAAAAGCCGTGTATCCACTACACGCACCAACAACGAAAAGTTAAACAGAAAAACTTAATACAACTCTTATCATTTTCTAAATCTCTGCAGCAGATCCAGAAATCCATCCTCAGTAGTCTCGGCATTGTCTGCCCTTGCATCTGCTCTCATCCTAGTATGTCCATAATCCGTGGTGTCCATAAGTCTGTCAACCGCGGCTTGATAACTGCAACAGCCGACCGATGTCGGCAAATGCCCCATTTCAATGCTTTGTCCCGTTCTCCTCTGTCGTCTCTCACAGTTCCCACAGGTTGTTTCTCTCTTACAGGGATCCTCCCCATGTTCTTTTTCTGCGCAAACTTTACACTTTCTTTCACTTTTACACTTTTTACAATATACACTTTTTACAATATAAACTTTACACTTTTTACAATATTTAGCTACATGTCCTATACCCCAGCATTTATAACATATTGCAGGCTTCACATAGTTCTTCCAGGCATGTTGCATCCAACCAATCTTAATTCTTCTTAATCTCTCTATTTTCTTATAATCCTTTCCTTTTAACCGAAGTATCCAGCTATTTCCTCTTTTAGTCTTAAAGCACTTCACCACGTCTATATCCATCTCTCTCACTTCTTCATTTTGCTTTTTTAGCAATTCAATAAACTCGTCATTTTCATACTCATTTTTAACCCCATAAATGACAATGTTCGGATCTCTCAATTTTGGTATTTTCGCTTCATATTCTGCACTTAATTCCTTATTACCATGAAACCCAGTTAGAAAAGTTTCCAGATCCTTTTCCGAGTCCACACCAACAATAATTCCTCCTTTTCCCGCCCTTCTGCAGGTCTTTATGCCAATACCCAGTTCCTCGGGTTTAATCAACATTTTAATTTCCCTTTTAGTATCGTCTGAATTCTTTTTCTTAGTGGGAATAATTTCCACCTCATATTTCTCAACTTTCTTAGACTTCTTGTCCGATTTCTTCCTCTCTAAGGGTTTTACTTTTACCACATCAGCAAAAGTCTTTACCCTCCGATCCTCAAGAACACTAATTTGCCCTTTCAAATATTGTATAATTTTTTGCTGTTCAGTTATTGAATTAATAAGTTCCGCTATATCTTCATTTATTTGACGTTTCTGATCTGCTGATATCTTAGATGTACTCACAACATTATTTATACGCTGGTATTTCAGCCTTACCAGATCTTCAGTCAAGACTCTCATTTCTTCCCACTTATCTCCTTCAGTCTCCATAATTATGGCGGTTCAATTCACACTCTGTGACCCCACGCTCCTCCGGCGTTAGCAGTCTACCTTTCGGCAGACTCCCAGGGCCCACCACGTGGAGGTGCCGGAGGTAAAAATTAGTAGATTTAACAGAGCAAACTCAACCAAAGCGGAGGAAAAATTCTCCCAAAACAACTCAAATTGCCTTTAGTGTCTAAGCACAAATCACGTAAATTATTATTATCTCAAAAGCGTGGGGTGGGCCCCTGTTAATCACGCTAATTTGACCGAAAATATTCTGGTTCCATTCTAGCTCCTCTGAAACGATACCTGAAGGAGGAATCCTGGAAGTGGTGCGAGGCGTACGGCACTGCATGTCGCAACAAGTACTACGCCCTGATGCAGAAGTGCAGCCAAGAGGTGAAAGGCTTCGTGCAGAAACTCAGCCAGCCGTACAAGACAACGGAACAAATCAAAGAGCTCATCACTGCGCTAGAAGACATACGCGCTAGGGAAGTGGACATTGACTTTGACATCACACCGATAGAGGTATTTTTCAGTAACAAAGCTTAAGATTGTGCAAAACATACCATAGCGAATCAATACCATTTTAACACCTATTACTCCCATGCAGTGTGTGAGTCCGAATTCCCCTGCTTGCACAGTTGTAGTCCGGATATGGTTTCAAACTGTAGGTACTAGTATAATCAGCCCTTGTGTGGCAAAATTTAATCATATTGCTCCGAGCAAATCAACCAACCACTATGCAGGGTTTAGATTTGAAGGCATGGGCTATTTACACCACGGGGCGGCAAATGTACTAACAGGAGGATTTATCCACTGCAAAAATTATTTATATTCTAACTAGACAATTGATAGAACTAAACTGAAACTTAACAGATGATCCCTGACTGGTTATAGGTATAGGGATGAGATATAACAGCCCTATGTTCGACTTTTCAGGGGAGAAGTTGGTCCTCGGTTAATGAAAAGAAAAGACAAAACCTTTATGCTCGAGGAATAAACAGGAAATCACGGTTTTCGGCTTTTTGAGCTGCCACTAAGTTCTTTGCACTGATGAAGAAGCTCCTTTGCAGCTTCGAAACGGCCGCACGCAAAACTGCACCTTACTGCTATTTGTGCTTTATTTACGTTGGATTTCCTGTTTATTCCTCGGTTAATTGTTATGGACGACAACGCTCGTCCACATAAGGCTCACGTAGTCGGCGATTATCTTGAAAGTGAGGATATTCGCCGAGGGGATTGTCCAGCCAGATATCCAGACCGAAACCCTATTGAACACGTTTGGCACTCTCTTGGGAGAGCAGTTGCAGCTCGCCACCCCCTCCGAGAACCATCCAGGAGCTGAAAACTGCATAGCTGCAGGAGTGGGCTCTACTGCCACAGGGACTCTTCAAACTGCCTCGTTTCCAGAATGGCATCGCGCTGCGAGAGCTGTATGACTGTGAGACGCGACTATACCCTATTTTAGAGTCACTTTATGTTCGATCTTGCAACGTGGGTTTTGGACATTTCTGCGCTGATGAGCCTAACTAACGATCATGAGTGCGTACCATGACTGTTGTATGGTATAAATTTTTTCTCTCATACAATCGTGTATCCATACCATATTTCATTAAAATATATCCATTAGTTTTCTAGAAATTCGACAAAATGGGCAAATTCTCTTAATTTTGAACACCAGTGCATTTGAGACTACAGGGCTATGTCCGAAATGATAGGGCATTGGAAATCGGTCCAGACCAGGTGGGTTTGAGTCCTACTGTTGGCGTGGATGCTTGTAGCCTTTCTGAATCTTTCGGTTTCTGTTTAACTCGTTGATCCATACACTGATTTCATGTTTGTTTGGCTCAAAGTCCTCAAGAGTTGTTATTCATAGCTAGAGAAAAAGGTGATAGCATCAAAAGAAAATCTACTTCAATCCCAAAGGGCTAGCGTTATTTATTTTATGTTCTCATTGAAGTTATTTAACCCTTTTACTGTTGAGAGAACTTATATAAATTTTTTACATCTTGCCTTATGCCACTTATGGAATATGCTAAACTGAAGTGCGCAGTTTTTTAAAATTTTTTGTAGAGGATTTTAAAGCAATACTAAATTTTTATTGGGGACTTTAAAAGCTATTTTTACCTTGTTTTTATTAACTCGCTTTCTTGTTTGTTTGTTTGTTTGTGTGTGTGTTTGTCCAGTACATATCTTGGAATCGGTTTTTAACTAACTTCCCGACTAGCTAGACATTTGAAACTTTTAGAATAGCTCAGAACACGATGACAATGCATTATTTTAATACTTTTATCCATCTTTAAGCAGATTTGAATTCATTTTCAGTTAATTTTGTTTTGTAGAATGGTGCAGTCATCTATCGACCGGGACGGAAACGAAAAGTTAAACTTAATTGATTGCGCATTTGATCATTTTCTTTCAAGTTGATAGGATAATTCATCAAAAAAAAATTTTAAAGTATTTATTAATACATAGAATTATCAAGTTTATATGATTCAACAGAAAATTTAAAAACATGGTATATAAAAAGTTCTTTTTATCTTGTAATTATTCACTTTTATTGCAAACATTTAGAAGTGTTCTCTATTTTTACTGCAGATGTCCCATTTTGAATATTTATCGTAGATTTTTGTCATTTTTAATTTTTATCATTGATTTTAAGAGATATTCGTGATATTTAAAGTGGATTTTAAGGTACTGTATGTTTCTTTTGCTTAATGACCTTATGTTTTACTTATGACCTTATGAACCTTGTATGAATATTGCAAGAGGCTAATTACAAGAGGGCCTTTTGGTATATTTTTTTTCACTCGGGAACCACAATGCGGAAGTAGTAAAAATATATCGATAGATGACAGACATCTGTAGACAATCTGTAGACAAAACATCTTCAGACATCTGTAGAGAAAATAGATTCAGACATCTGTAGACAAAAAGATAAGCTCATATCTGAAATTAATTTGAATTGCGAGAGACCTTACTCTTAAAGAACCTCGAAAGACCTTACTCTCCATTCGAAAATAAAAAAGTAAATCTTATCATACAAAGCACGTTAAGGTCATCAAGTTATAACCCGCACAAAAGTTAGTAAGCCAATCTGTTTAACTAATTTCTGACACTTGACATCATATTAAGCAAGTTGGTGTTCTTCCAGGAGTGCTATTCGACTCTCTCGGCCTATAATCTAGTCACAAACAAAGAAGATTTGGAAATGGTGGAAACCCTCCGGTACACGTGGACAACGACCCACAAGCAGTCGACGGAGATCCAGAACTCTCTACTGGACATGAAAACTCAGTTCCAGATTCAACTTTCAGAAAATGTTTCCAGTTTCACGGTCGAGTTCGAGAAGTTTCAGCACGACTACCAAGAGGTAAGAGGTCATTCGGTCGCAGATTTTTAATCTCTGAACTAACCCGGTGCTGAAATGCAAACAGAAATAGATATTCACGTTGAATACTTATTAAAAGGGAAGTGATACTCAGCATCTGCCCTCGCAAACCGCATGCTATTTGGCGACCCTGGCATCATTACCGGCTTTCAGGTGGCAAACTCTCATGAACTCTCCCTGGCAAACATTGTCAGGAATTTGGGAGAAGAGACATTGGACTTTTCCCTCGCGACGCGCTTTTGTTCTCAGTCTGTATCCACCTCGCTGTATATTGTTCCGTTTTCCTAAGTTCGTTAGGATTGAATAAAATCTCTTCAGAAACTGCACACAAAATAAAATTTATTATTCTCTAAATTATTCAAGCGCATACACAAATTCAAACAGAAAACACGTAAGAACTGTCTTCTATACAGCAGAAAACTCTAAAAACACAAGGCAGGATACCATAAGTCTTCAATGCAATACATGCCTAACGCACTTTCAACACATTCAATTCTCAGTAGAAATTGAACTGACTGAGTTCCAATGCCAATGTCAGGTATATTTATAGACCTCCAAAGCGCCCACCATTGGTCAGCCAGCTAGATATCTCTAGAAGCTTCTAGAAAAGCCTAGACTACAAATTGACGACCATTTGGCGCCATATCGCTGTGGCGAAATATTGCCAAATTTGGCGACCAAAATAAATCACCAAATCCATCACCAATTTGGCGATAACTCTCATATTTGGCTAGATTACCATAGACTCGTAAAATGCGTAAAAATATTGTGGGTATTGTAAATATCTTACTTTGTTAATTAAATACAAATCAAGAATAAGTCCTATGTCTCTAAAAAAGAGAAAAGGTTACAATGAAATGTCCTCTGGTAAAGCATTCGCGATTGCCTTTGAAGCAATTAGTCTTCAAGCAAAATTATAACAGACAACTTTCCTCAGAACAGATTATAACAGTCAAAAATATAATTCTTCGATTCTGGGATCAGACGAAATCCCACTAACTAAAAAAAAAAAGTTTGATACGTTGAAGGATGTCCTCTTAAAAAGTGTTCGTCACTACTTTTGAAGAATTCAGACCTTCAATTAAATTTATGATTCAGATATTCACCATATTGGACTATACTAGATCGCAAAATATTTTTATGTTCCCTGGTGTAAGGCAAAAACCCCAAGAGTTCAAAGAGAATTTTAGTTCAATGCAGAAAAAGTCCCAGATTACCTTTGAAGCAATCAGACCTTTAAGCAAAATTTTGATTGAAATGTTTCTCATAGCAAATAATACGAGACCGCAAAATATATTTTTATGCTTTTTGTTGCGTGACTAAGCCCCACGAGTTAAAAGAGATAACTCTATATTGAAAATGTCCTTGAAAAACGAATCGCGATTACCTTTGAAGCAATCAGTCCTTCGGGTAAAATAATAATGCCAATATCACCGATAACGGATAAATCTAGTTCACAAAATATTTCTTTAATTTTCAACTATAAAATCGAATATTATATTCCAAAAAAGATATTTTTGGCAACAGACAAACGCTATTATTAATATCAAACCATTAAAATAACAATAAAAATAACATAAAAACTTGGTATAAGCCTAAAGACCAGATATTACCGTAAAAATAACAATAATGAAACAAATAACAAGCCTGGGATACTGCCATTTGTATAACAAAGGGAAAAAAGCTGTACATCACTGCCAAGCCATTAAGGCTGTTGTGTATTAACATTATTAGATTCGCTCACCTCAATGTTAACCTTAATAGAGAAAGAAAGTTTATCCCTTGGGGAATTTTTACCACGTTTTTATTAACTCGCTTTCTTGTTTGTCCAGTACAAATCTTGCAATCGATTTTTAATTAACTTCCCGACTAGCTAGACATTTAAAATTTTTAGAGTAGCTGAGAACACGATGAAAATGCATTCTTTTAATACTTTTAGCCATCTCTAAGCTGAATTGAATTCATTATTACCATGCTTTTATTAACTCGCTTTCTTGTTTGTGTGTTTGTCCAGTACAAATCTTGCAATCGATTTTTAACTAACTTCCCGACTAGCTAGACATTTGAAACTTTTAGAATAGCTGAGAACACGATGACAATGCATTCTTTTAATACTTTTAGCCATCTTTAAGCAGATTTGAATTCATTTTCAGTTAATTTTATTGTTTGAAAATTTCTTATAATTGCTCTCTTTATTACGCATTTGATCATTTTCTTTCAAGTTGATAATTCATCAAAAATATTTTTAAAAAGTATTTATTAATACATATAATTGTCAAGTTTATATGATTCAACAGAAAATTTAAAAATGTGGTATATAAAAAGTTCTTTTTTATCTTGAAATTATTTTGTATTAGAAATGACAATTGTTTATGGAATGATTTTCTTATAAATACTCTTCATGATATTAAAACAACACTATGGAGCAATTTTATTTCTGTAATACTCACTGTCTTTTGCAGGAAGGGCCTATGGTTGTTGGCCTAACAGCAATGGAAGCGTCAAACAGGTTGGCTGAATATCAAGTAAGAGTAACAAATGTTATGCATTCATTATATTGACACCAGTGAAATATCCCCCAAAAAACTTAACAATATCTAATCCTATCTATTGGAATAAGTTCTAAGATTGCCCAATCTTTCTTCCTATCTTCATTCAATAAATAGGTTAAACTTTTTAAATTATACATTACCAATGTTTACAAGATGTTAATCATCTCCCCTAACAACGTCAAATCAGTCTGATATTGCATTGAATGAAGTCTAATGGTCAGCTTGCATAGAGTAGTGCACTGCGTGTCGTAAAAGCATAGAATGAATTTTCTTCTGGTGAGTGAACTTCATTAAGCTCATTTGTGGTTGCATCAAAGTGTTTTTAAGAGATGTAATGCAATTTAAACAGAGCACGAATGACACAGAGGATTTTTCAACAGCTCGCAGTCCATGGCTCTCTTTTTGGTAGGTATTTTCTACTACAGAATGGAGTTATTTTTAACTTTATACAGTAGAATCCCTTGTTTTGATTATGTTTCACTGTTGACTCTTAAACCGACATTGTTATCGGTGATTAATGCTTCCAGTTTTAATTACTGCTTTTGGCATCACTTTGGAAGGAGATTTTCTCTGACGGTTTGAAATATTTCCTTCAATCCTCATAGTTTACTATAAAATCTTACAGTCAGCTATGTTGGTTTATCTTTTGATATGATTTGGTTTTGGTATTATTCATAAACGAACGTTACAAATGAGATCTGTTTTAGCTATCAGTAGGAGCGACCATTCTCAACTATACTACTGCAATCATGCGACGGCAACAACTACATGGAACAATTGACGGTCATCTGGATTAGATCCTGTACATCGGACACGCTTTAGAGAAAATCTTTAACTGCGACAGTTGGCAAAATGACAGTGCTCGAGAGTAGAGCATCTTGTAATTATGTTTTAGCCACGAACAATCAGGTTAATGCAGAGCTAAACTTTTTTTTAAACTAAGAAATATATACGTATTATAAAATAACACTATAACGAATAAAATACTTTTAACAGTTGTAACAATAGCTGTTAATATTAGTTTTCTTTAACTGAGTGAGAATTTTCTGGTCTTTCTTGTGTTCTTAATTTTGATCGAAATTCATAGGAAAGACCGTGAATAGTCTTTGATATAAAAGAAAGTCGAGATTTGAGCTTTCTGAACGGTCATTCAAGCAAACGAATAAATTATTCCTTGTGACCTCGTATTCCCCATAATTTAAATCGCACTGTAGGTTTTTTTTTGTTGTTTATGTAACTATTCTGCAGCACTCGGAATTATAATAAAAACTGTGTTATTTCTATGTGTAAGTAAATGAAATTTTGGAGCTTTAGAAAGTCCTTTCTTTCCAAGTTTGAACGGTTTGCGGATTTATATGTAACTGTCTTACTTTCTTGCCGGAGGTAATTAGAGCTGGGGACAGCCTAATGAAAGCTAAATATCAAAGAAATTTTTCAAAAAATGAGATAAAAGTATGACTGTGGCTCTTTGCTGTTTTCATTTGGGATTCTCTTTGATCGTTTCCAGAATCGCTTCGATGCACTGTGGCAGAAGTACATGACCTACACAGACGGAGCCATGCTGTTTGGTTATAAATGCAAAGAATTCCCGCGCCTCCACTACATCCGAAGAGAACTGGGAATGATGCAAAAGCTTTACAAGCTCTATAATGACGTCCTAGACAAGGTAAACGGATACCAAGACATCCTTTGGAACAATGTCGACATCGACAAAATAACCAACGAGCTCATTGAATTCCAAAACAGGTGAGTGATTAGGAACAAGTCATTAACTTACCCAGTATTCCAGTATTAGTGAATTTACATGAAATGCATTATATATATATATATATATATATATATATATATGGTCCCGAGGTAGCCTAGTGATAGCGCGTCGGGTTTCGGTGCTGAGAGTACTCGGATGGAATCCCAACAAACGTCATTAAATACCTCTGAGTCTAGGCCGGATATGGGCATGGAAAATCCGTAGACCGGAAATTCCCTCTATATGGCCAGAGAGGGTGGGAGACGGTACGATCCCCTCAGATGTCCCCCTACGGGGGGCTCACCTTTGAATGTTGAGGTGGCACCTGGCTAAATTGGACTCCGACCCTTGTGGTGCCCTTATAAATCGGAAACGCATCCCTCAGCCCACTAGCATATATGGACTTGGTCTGGAATACCTCCGGCCAGCGGGGCATTATATATATATATATATACGGCTATGGCAGAAGTTAGTTTGTTAAATAGGGATAAACGTTAATGTTCTAGCCATTCTTATTAGCTTCTACTGAAAGGGTTAAAGGACATAAAAAGAGGCTCGTTTTCAAATTGGATAACCAGGCTCCAACACTGGAACTTTGCCACTGATCATTCATAGTTATAGGGAACAAGCACTATGTAAAGATATGTTCCCGAAATAAGAAATTGAACTTTGACTGCGACAGGGAAATAGGGGAAATTTTCCATCCGAAAAAGAAAAATAATGAATTGAAATAAAAATGCTAAATGCGAAATATCTATGATTCAGGTGTTAACTGTGTTTTCTGAAAAATAATTTGTCACAAGAAAGCGAAAATCCATTTGAATGACTCAGAAAAAACTCTTCTATCGAAAACGAAATTTCCATTACATGTTTATGATACAGTACTGTAATTTTGAATGTTCGACTATTTCTAATCGTTTACATCGACGCCCGTATATCAGAAAGTTCATCTTTATTGATTACAGAAAATCACAGTGGTATTAGAGAAGGAACATAATTGCATCCATGACTGACTAGCTTTGAGTACTCATTCTAACATCAACGAATCGTTAATAGAGTCAATATTGCAGTATTTACATGAATAATGTTAAAGTTTTCATCGCCTTGTATTTAATGATAGGAGATCGCGACGTCATTTTTAAAACTAGAACTCCTAAATATTCAGCCTGACTCGTGAACATCCATGTTATTGCTCTGTCTTGCAAAAATACAAGCAGCGCAAAGTTTTTTTTTGTTGATTTATCATTAATGTCTAAAAAGATAGATCTTAAACTCTCCCCCCCCCCCTTGTTTTTGGTTACTTTGCGAAATCGATCACTTTTCTCTCTAAGCTAATCCGTGGAATGCATACATGTGGTTATACAATTTAATGAAAAATGATCTTTCAAGGAAAATTTATTTAACGGAATTAAAATTTTTTGCGGTATTCTAGTTCCTGATTGGAATTTCAGAAATTTGGAGAATTGAAATGTTATCTCCTAGAAGGTTTTAGAAAGTTTTTTCATTTCGAAAGTGTTCTTATTACCATGTTTTTATTAACTTGCTTTCTTGTTTGTTTGTGTTTGTCCGGTACAAATCTTGCAATCGATTTTTAACAAACTTCCCGACTAGCTAGACATTTGAAACTTTTACAATAGTTTAGAACACGATGGAAATGCATTATTTTAATACTTTTAGCCATCTTTAAGCAGAATTGAATTCTTTTTCAGTTAATTTTGATTTGTAGACTGTTGCAGCCATCTATCGCCCGGAACGGGAACGAAAAGTTAAACTCAAGTTAACTTCCAATTAACTTCCTTTTCTTTCAAGTTGGTGGGATAATTCATCAAAAAAAATTTTTTAAAGTAATTATTAATACATAGAATTGTCAAGTTTATATGATTCAACAGAAAATTTAAAAACATGGTATATAAAAAGTTCTTTTTATCTTGTAATTATTTTCTGTTCCTTTTCTGTAACAGGTGCCGAAAATTACCGAAAGGACTCAAAGAGTGGCCTGCTTTCACGACTCTTAAAAAGACAATTGACGACTTCAACGAGCTATGTCCCCTACTCGACTTAATGACAAACAAAGCCATGAAGAGCCGACATTGGAACAGACTTATTGAGCTAACTGGACAGGAATTCGATGTCACCTGTCCTCATTTTTGCCTCAAAGACATCTTGAAAGCCCCTCTGCTCAATCACAAGGAGGACATCGAGGTGTGTAAGCAATGGTTTACGTTTTGTTCTCTTTTCTTGACAAAAAAAGGACTCTTGCCTCATTTTCTGTCATTTCCTAAGCTAAACTGAGGTGAAACAGAGATTAAAGCCAGTAAGACAGCAATCAGAAGAGTGTCGCTTTTTATTTTCGTGCCGGGAATGTGGCACTGAAAATGGTACTCTCGTTCTCCTTAATTTTCTTTGGGAGAGTCTCCAAGAAATATCTAATCTGCAAAGTGATCAGGATACTCGCTGAACAGTTATATTACAGGTAGCCCTCCTACAGCACGGCATCGTACAACACGGTTTCGCTCCAACACTATAAGATAAATTGCGGGAACCCTCGTATAACACAACAACCTGTAACACGGTTTCGCTCTAACACAATAAAAAATATTGCGAAAAACTTTGTACAACACTGTACTTCTATAGCACTAGATAACATGATTTTTGTTTAACACATTTAAAAACTAAATTACCTTAAAATAATGACTTGAAGGAATAAAGAATTGTAGTGGCTTTACATGAAAATATATAAACAAATTATAATTTATTCATTTATCTATATATATAAAACAGTTCCGTAACTGACTCATTCATTCATTCACTGACTGACTGACATACAACGCACAGACCAAACCGCTGGACCTAAAGGGCTGAAATTTTGCATGGCGATTCTTCTAATAGTGTAGGGGTGCACTAAGAACGATTTTTCAAAAATTCTTTTTAGATTTTTTTAAATTAAATTTTTAAGCTGTTTTTTAAACTTTTTTTACGTTTGCATTTAAAATAATACATTGAGGGTTATAAAATTTATATCACGAGAAAGATCATAAAAATTCCTTCAAAATGAAATTTTTTTCGAATTTTTACCTCTATTTCCTGATTTTTGGTGAATTTTTAAAGATTATTTTTTAGAATTTAATTTATTAAATGCTGATCACGTGATTTCTTTTTCTGGTACTTTAAATAAATTTATCGTCACGTGCAAAAAAAAAAATAGACAAAAAAATATTTTTTTCTTGCTAATGCGGCAGACGATTGGACTTTATTTTGTCTATAAAAATATCCCTTACGATTTTTCTATAAATGTTTTTTTTACATCAATGGTATACATTGATCGTCGTATTTATTATAAATATGTATATATATATATATATTTTTTTTTTGAATTAATTGCATACATTGACCGTTGTATTTAATTTCAATGTACTCCGTAGCGAATCGCGGGTTTTCAGCTAGTAAATGTATAAAATTACAAGAAGACCTAAGCTTAGCTGAAAGTCTTGAATCATTTTTTCCCTTCCGCTGAAAGAAATTTCAGAAGAGAGCTGCAAAATTGTCTGTCTCCATACCGTGTAAGAACCAACCTTGTAACCTTGTGACCTTGTAAGAACCAACAAATAAACCAAAATTGCAAATTTTTTAAAGAGGATAGAAGGTGCAAAAAATCTGAATGAAGAAAAGGGTTCTGAAAGTGAAGGTGATAACATTCAATCGAAAAAACGTTCTCGTTTGATTGTACTGAGCAGTGATGAGGAAGAAATTTATTAAATTAAGGTCGCACTAAAAGAAAATAATATTTTTTGTTTCTTTTCGTTTTGTGTTATACATACATTTATATTTTTAATAAAAATTAAGTTGCTTATATGGAATTTTTAAAAAAAGTTTGTTTTTAATAAGTTTTCGGAACATAACTCCCCTTTTTTGAACTGTCTCTGGTTCTCATATAACACGGTTTCACACAACACGTCATTTTCTAGGAACCTATCTACCGTGTTATAGGAGGGTTACCTGTACTCAAATTAAGTTAAACCATGCACCAGTCGGTTGACATTATAACTTGTGTAGTTAGTCAGTGCCTAAACGAAATATACAACACTGGCTCTCATCCGTACCTACTGCAGTTGGAATTTACTCAACAAATTAATGATGACTTCACGCTGATCTACGATTTATTGTCCTTTCCTTCTAAGCGTTTGAGACTTAAGCCATTAAGACAGTAAGTAATCAGAAGAGTATCGCTTTTTGTTTTCGTGCTGTGAAGGAATCTTAAAATGGTTCTCTCTTTCGCCTTAATTTTCTTTGATAAGGTCTCACAATAAATTTCCAGTCTACAAAGTGATCAGGATAATCGCTGAACAGTTATATTACTCAGATTAAGTTTATCTGAACCTGTAACGACCCAGTAGGTTGGAATTATCACTTGTGTAGTTAGTTTGTGCTAAAAGAAAATATACAACAAGAAAGAATTAATGCTAAAAGGAAACCTCTCTGGGGAAGTCTCCAATAAATTTCTAATCTGCAAAGCGATCAGGTTAATCGCTAAACAGTTAGTTGTGTTACTCAAATTAAGTTTACCCAAACCTGTGAGGCACCAGTAGGTTGGCATCATCATTTGTACAATTAGTGACTGGCAAAAGGAAATATACAAAACATGCTTTCATCCATACCTGCTGTAACTGGAACTGACTCACCAAATAAGTGACAACTTTACAGAAACCTGTGATTTATTTTCCTTTTCTTCTATGTGTCTGAGATAAGTTTTTCCGTTACATGCTTCCAGTTTTTCAATGAATTATTCATTGTTTGGGTAAGTTTTAAAGGCTCTTAAAACAAACCGTTTCAGACGCTTGTGAACAAGACTAGAAGGTGGGTTAGTCCTTCGCAAGCGTTTTTCAAGTATCTAACAGAGAAAACCCTCTCAAACGCTTAGATAGTCCATGTACACTTAGTCTCTGCTGCGTATTTTGAAACATTTATTATTATTATTATTAAACAAATGCCAGGCCATTGAGTGTCAGGACATAAGACAAAGAGGTCTCCAATATTTTTTAACAATACGTATTTTGAAACCTTCAGTCTTTTCCTTTCATTCACTCCAGTCGCACTGAGAAAAATAACAAGATCTTTTTTTCCCGTCGAAATACAGTACTTCATTTTACTAACTGCGTTACCTTCCTTGTTTACTGTCCTTTTATGATTCTGTAACTAAAACGTGGTTGTCATCTAAATAGGATATATGCATATCTGCATTGAAAGAAAGGGACATCGAAGGAAAGTTGCGCCAAGTTACTTCCGAATGGAGCTGTCAGAATTTGACATTCGCGACTTTCAAGAATAGAGGAGAGCTTCTCCTGAGAGGCGACACCACTGCAGAAACTATCTCCTTACTCGAAGACAGTCTCATGGTTTTAGGGTCTCTGCAAAGCAACAGGTAAGTCTCGCGACAGAAATTTCATTTGCTTCGCCTCATGTAACATCAATAACGGGCGTTCCATGTTTGTGCGACGTCATATCAACATATTTATGTTCCCAGTCCTCTTATTCATCTTATTACCATGTTTTTATTAACTTGCCTTCTTGTTTGTTTGTGTGTTTGTCCCTTACAAATCTTGCAATCGATTTTTAAATAACTTCCCGACTAGCTAGACATTTGAAATTTTTAGAATAGCTCAGAACACGATGACAATACATTTTTTAATACTTTTAGCCATCTTTAAGCAGAATTAAATTAATTTTCAGTTATTTCCAGTTAATTTTGTTAAGTAGACTGGTGCAGCCATCTATCGGCCGGGACGGGAACGAAAATTTAAACGCAAGTTAACTTGCAATAAACTTCATTTTTTTCAAGTTGATGGGATAATTAATCAAAAAATTTTTTAAAAAGTATTTATTAATACATAGAATTGTCAAGTTTATATGATTCAACAGAAAATTTAAAAACATGGTAGTATATAAAAAGTTCTTTTTATCTTGTAATTATTTTTGCTTACACGCATTTGATCATGATTTTTTCCTCAGATGTACATTATTCTTATCAAATGTCAATGTTTATGGTTTATTTGCAAAAGGACGTAACCCCAATAGATGGATTGTTCAGGAAAGAGAAAAAACTCTTTAGTTAATCTATATACAGGGTTATCAAGAAAGAATCATCCGATTATTTAATATTTTCCATAATTACAAACAGAAAATTATAATTAATATGTCATTGTAAAGGGAAAATGTTAAATTATTTTTCACAGGTGATCGATGTGACTTCCTTTAGTCACCCGTATAATATTATTGCGATATGCCATTTCTTGCCAAACACGTTGTAATGTTTCTGTCGTCGCAGCTCAGGACACCAAACACAAGGTATGCACTCATGGACTGTATAACAACTCAATTTATTAAATATCTCTGTAAAGGACTCAGCTCGTCAGTTACTGCGGTCACAATCACCGCAAAATTACGTCTCTCTCGAAGGGGTCTCTCATTGAACAGTGATAAACAAACACACTTCTTTTTAAAAGGGGGCGCTGCTGCAACAGCGTTAGGGGTTGGTTCAGAACAATTTCATTATTAACTGTTTGTAAAGCATCACAAATGCGTTGTTTAAGTTCGGGCAAACTTGTAGGCAAAGGTGGTATGAACACAATATCTTTGACATATCCCCAAAGGAAGAAGTCACATGGGGTTAAGTCCGGTGACCTAGGAGGGTAGCTGTGTAGCCGATTGGTCGCTGTGCAGCCGATGATTTGGTCCTAGCAGGCCATACTGGATTCGCTCTGCGGAATGTTGACCTATGGAGAAAATTTCTGATTGTCTTTGTGAATATAAAGATTTTTTTGTTGTACTACAAATTAGAAAAAGAAATTTTTTACCATGCCTTCTTACTCATTTTAGAAATTTCGCACTCAAAAGGATTAAATTATTTGCATTTAACACAGCATACCTATTTCCCCCACCCCGGAAAATTTAAATTTAAAAATATTATTGGCATTTCTTTTAAACAATTAAATTGACACCGGAGTAAAAATATGTCTCTGTCTATAACGGAGTACAATTTCAAAAGGAAAACAATCTTTAAATTCAGCTCGAAAATCATCAGAAACATTTTCTACAAAGGCTAACAATCAGCTGAGCGAATCCAATAGGGCTAGTACCTACATAAGGGGGCAAGGGACCTTCAGTCTCGAATTTTTTAATTATCAGTTTTTAACTTTATACACAATAGGAGAAGAATTTGTATTCTTTTCTACTACACTGAATACCCTTGGAATTCTAAATAAGGATTTTTCGGTAAAATAATATCTGTTTTTCAAAAAAAAATTATTTCAAAAAAGCTCTGTAAGGAATCCAAATCATTTAAAAACCTTAATTTTTAACGTAGTTACGTTCCTCAATAAAGGTCCTGCGGAGAGAAAAAAATTATCCGGCATCGCGAGTTATAATTTTGGCAGCGTACCAAACCCAGACTAAAATGCGTCAAAAAAAAAAAAGGTAAGTAACGATAAGTAATCCTACTTTAATAACCCGCGGTAGTTTCGTTATAAAGGACTACCTGAAATATTTTTTTAATATAAGTTTGCGGTGTATATGTAAACATAATTGTGCATTGATTTTTTTTATAAATCTAAATCCATAAATAATTATTTTTTAATGTTTTTGCTTTATTTCATGGTCTATAAATGTAAAAAAATATTTGAGGTTTGAAAGAATATTTTTACACAGTTTCGTGGAAAATACTTCAATTAACAATCCTGAGAAATTTGGAAGAAAATAGAGGAAAATGAATACGCGTGGAGCATTTTGAAAATTCTAGCAATATTTTTTTTAATATAAGTTTGCGGTGTATATGTAAACATAATTGTGCATTGATTTTTTTTATAAATCTAAATCCATAAATAATTATTTTTTTAATGTTTTTGCTTTATTTCATGGTCTATAAATGTAAAATAAATATTTGAGGTTTGAAAGAATATTTTTGCACAGTTTCGTGGAAAATACTTCAATTAACGATCCTGAGAAATTTGGAAGAAAATAGAGGAAAATGAATACGCGTGGAGCATTTTGAAAATTCTGGCATCTTTGAAGAATTGTTTGAAAAATATGTCTTTATCTTCCACAAGATACTTATTTGTGAACTTTAAGTGTCTCCAATGTAGTACAAAAGAATATTAGGCATTCTCATTTTTCATATAGATAAAATATTGTACATTTAAAAATTCCAGGTTGAAGATCCATTGTCACCGAAAGGAGTTTAGTAATAACATTCAAAAGTACTGGAAAGTTAGGAGGTTAGGTTTGAAAGAATATTTTTGCACAGTTTCGTGGAAAATACTTCAATTAACGATCCTGAGAAATTTGGAAGAAAATAGAGGAAAATGAATACGCGTGGAGCATTTTGAAAATTCTGGCATCTTTGAAGAATTGTTTGAAAAATATGTCTTTATCTTCCACAAGATACTTATTTGTGAACTTTAAGTGTCTCCAATGTAGTACAAAAGAATATTAGGCATTCTCATTTTTCATATAGATAAAATATTGTACATTTAAAAATTCCAGGTTGAAGATCCATTGTCACCGAAAGGAGTTTAGTAATAACATTCAAAAGTACTGGAAAGTTAGGAGGTTAATGGTAAAAACTCAAGTGCCCAGGATTTGCTTCATCACATTTACTTTGCCGATTTCAGACACAGTACTTTGTGTGTGTTAACTTTTAGCCTACGGGTCCCATTTTTCCGATTCCCTCTTCAGAACGGGAAATTCCCTACCCCCTTTGAAAGAACGGCCATTAAGGGGGTTATATATATATATATATATATATATATATATATATGTGTGTGTGTGTGTGTGTGCGTATGTATATATATGTAATATTAACGGTGGCGATACACATCAGAATGGAATAATAGTAGAGTCTTAGAGCATTGTAGTCATAGAGCCGGGGCCAGGTGAAACTGAGAATCAACGGAATTCGACTCCAGAAAAGATGAGACGGCTTGGTCGTCCATAAAGCTGATTGATTAGGTGGCACAACCGCTAGAGAGTTTTTTGTGCCTAATCAGTTAAGCGGCACATAATTTCTGAAGATACATTTCTACAAATCACTTATTCCGGGGTTTGCCAGAACACATATACAAAACAAAAGGACGCAGCGCGAAGCAGCTGCTACTACGTATGACGCATGCGGAGAGACAAAACCCGCGAAAGACCTCGACTCACGCCCGGAGTATGGGTGCATTGAACTTCTAATTGGTCAGATCATAACACCTGACTTAATACGCCACGAGGTGATGATTTCGTCAGACTTTCTCGAACTTTCTTCGTTACATAACGGTGTCGGCGCGTGGCTTTAGGGGGAAATCTAATAGTTTATTTTGGTTATTCCCAGGTCAAAATCAGGATGAGGGAAGTTATTATACCGCGATAATATAAAAGAATTTTGAATAGGCGTTTCCTTTAATGGTTATAAAAAGTTATCGTTTCATAAATAAATATATATATATATATATATATATATATATATATACATACAGGGGAAACTCGATATAATCAGATTCCTTGATAGATCGAAGTTTTCTCTGCCTAACACTCCCATGTTATTATTAAATCGAAACTCGGTATATCGAAATCCTCGATAATTCTCGATAATAAGTTTTCTCGTTCCCCTTGAGGTTCGATATATCGAGGTACGACTGTATATATATATATATATATATATATATATATATATATATATATATGTATATATTCCATAAGATCCAGAATTCAGAGGTTAATTCAAGGTATATTCAAGGTATGTTACAAACACAAACGTTTGTCTGAATTTTATTTTTAATTGTCTCAGAAAAAATTTCTTTTTGTCTCTTGAAAAAAATTCATTCCCCAGGCGTACACATCTGTTTTATATTTCTGAACATTCTACTGTATTAATCTTCATGGTATGTCTATATACTAACATTTTTCCAAACTTTTTCCAGGTATAATGCTCCATTCAAGAGCCAGATACTGAAGTGGGTTCAAGATCTATCAAATACAAACGAGTGCCTGGAGAGGTGGCTGTTTACCCAGAACATGTGGGTTTACCTAGAAGCCGTGTTCGTCGGAGGGGATATTGCGAAACAGCTACCTAAAGTACGAGTATTTTTTTAATTCAAGGTTTTATAGCAGAGGTTAATTATTAAAATAACCAGCTATTTCAGCCAACTTTTTACATTTTTTTCTTTTACCTGGTATACATTTTTAACTTACTCCTGAATTAGGCTAGTAAAGTTTAATAAAATCTGCAGGGCATAGAATCAAGTTACATTAACTAAATATTTTCCTCACTTGAAAAAATAAAATTTACTGAGATTATTCTCATCCATCTCCAGAGTGGAAATAAACTAAAAACTCAAATGAAAATTCGTTAAAAGAGTTTCCCTTATTATGTATCTATCTTCTCCGCAGTGAAAAAGTTTAGATAGACGTTTTCGCGTGCAGGCTCTCCCAATTACAAACTTTATTGGTTAGTACAGTTGTTGAAATTAGGAAACAAATCTTATAAATGCTGTTCCTGTACAACTACCCCTTAAGCTTCCAAATCGTAGAAAATGAGTCTTTTTGTAGACTTTTTTTTTTTTTGAAAAGTTTAGGTAGACGTTTGACGCGTGCAAGCTCTCCCAGTTACAAACTTTTTTGGTTAGTACAGGTGTTGTAATCAGAAAATAAATACTGTTCCTGTACAACTATCCCTTAAACTTTCAAAACTTACAAAATGAGTCTTTTTAGACTTTTTTTTAAAGTTTAGGTAGACGTTTGATGCGTGCAGGCTCTCCCAATTACAAACTTTATTGTTTAGTACAGGTGTTGTAATAAGAAAACAGATCATATAAATACTGTTCCTATACAACTACCCCTTAAGCTTTCAAAACGTACAAAATGAGTCTTTTGTAGACTTTTTTTTTCGCGTCAAACATAGTCAACGCGTCAAACGCCTCAAACGTAGTTTAGGTATACGTTTGACGCGTGCATGCTCTCCCAGTTACAAACTTTCTTGGTTAGTACATGTGTTGCAAAATTGAAAGTGGTTCAGTGGTAAATTAAAAAAATAATCAAATAAATCAGATGCGCAGCTAAGCATTACAAACAATTTTCATAATACATATAATAAATACCAACATAAGGGTTAAAAACCCAATCAAGAATACTCGCATCAAGCTCGTTCGAAATAGGACCTATCGTCCTGTATCAAAATCTTATTCTATCTTGTTCGAATCATAATCTAAACCTAAAATATTTGAGGTAGAGAGTGTACGAGATTATCTCAGTCAAGCAGCGCCACCAAACGTCGTCTATAATCATTTAAGCCCAGTAGCGCTACCTAACAAACTTTCTCAACACAGGTGCTGTAATAAGAAAACAGATCATATAAATACTGTTCCTATACAACTATCCCTAAAGCTTTCAAAACGCACAAAATGAGTCTTTTGTAGAATTTGTATATATGCATACTAGCTGAAAACCCGCACTTCGCCACGGAATACATTCAAATTAAATACAACGGTCAATGTATGCAATTAATGCCAAATAAATAAATGTATATATATATATATATAATAAATACAACGATCAATGTATGCAATTGATGTAAATATATATATATATTTATAAAATAATCGTAAGGGTTATTTTTATAGACAAAATAATGTAGAAGAAAATATTCAAATTAAATCTAATAGAACATACTAAAGAATATAGTACAGTTACAGTTTGAGGAACTTATCTTTTTCTGTATTTTAATATTTTGTTTAATAATGTCCAATCGTCTGCCGCATTAGAAAGGGAAAAAAATATTTTTTTTTGTCTATTTCGTGATCATGCACGTGACGATAAATTAATTTAAAGTATCAGAAAAAGAAATCACGTGATCAGCATTTAATAAATTATATTCTAAAAATTAATCTTTAAAAATTCACCAAAAATCAGAAAATGGAGGTAAAGATTCGAAAAAGATTTCATTTTAAAGGAATTTTTATGATCTTTCTCGTGATATAAATTTTATAACCCTCAAATTAGTATTTTAAATGCAAACTTTAAAAAAGTTATTAAAACAGCTTAAAAATTGAATTTTAAAATAATCTAAGAAGAATTTTACAAAAATCTCTCTTAGTGCACCCCTACACTATAAGAAGAATCGCCATGCAAAATTTCAGCCCTTTATGGCCAGCGGTTTGGTCTGTGCGTTGTATGTCAGTCAGTGAGTCAGTCAGTTACAGAACTGTTTTCTATATAGAGATTAAATGAGGTTCTTTATATCCACAGCAAAATATAAAACTGGCAAAATAAGAACTGCCACTCTTATTTTTTATTGTGAATATTAAGAGGCTCTAAACAGTCTCTAAAGGTTGTTCTGTTATTTACAGATTGTACTTGAAACATATCGTTGCGATGTAATGTCATGTGAGCAGCAACTTTCCTTTTTTTATAGGAAGCGAAGCGTTTCAACACAATCGACAAGTCATGGGTCAAAATTATGATGCGCGCCCATGAGAAAAGCAATGTAGTGGAATGCTGTGTGGGTGACGACACTTTAAAACAGCTATTACCCTATCTACAAGAGCAGCTGGAGTTATGTCAAAAGTCGCTTGCGGGGTAAGTTTGCTGAACATTTTGAAGAATTTTATTGTATAGGTTTGTTAAATAAGTTTCCCTTACAGTGAATCTAGCTCCTCCGCAGTCAAAAGGTTAGGTGGATTCTTTGGGTGTGCAAGTCTCACAGTTGAAGACATAAGTGGATAAAGGTTTCACATAGCATCATTGAATAATCATTGACAAATCTTGAGAACCAGTATGCTTGTTAGATGTTCAGTGATGTTATAATTGAAATCGAAATTAGTAAAGCATTAAAAAAAATCAAAAACCAAAAAGCCAAAATAACCAAAATAATGAGGCAATCGATCGGTATCTTCATCAGGAGGCCTAACGGAGTCGGTCACCTCAGGTGAATCTTTCTGATAGGATGAAGGTCAAGCCAAAAAAACATCCAAGGCCCCGAGATCCTCTCATTGAAAATAGAATGCCAAAAGCATTAGATTAATTGAAATCCCAACACAACATTAAAGAAAAAAACCCACAAAATCAGAAATTTACAAGGAAACTTATCATACCCCGACTGAAAGAAAAGTTACAGTAGAAATGAAGAAGTAGCTATTTATCCTCAAAAATTAGTAGTACCGCAGCAAAACTAAGGAACCCTCACGCCACGATTTAACACAGCATCATTGAATAGTCATTGATAAATCTAGAGAACCAGTATGCTTGTGAGATATTCAGTGATGCTTAGGGATACGTAATTTTCGTATTTACGAAATAGATGTGAATAAATGCGAAATTTGCCAATGTGAGCGAATAAATGCGAAAATTATTTTTTTTACTACTTTTCGGCGAAAACTCGGTGATAAACAGCTTTTAAAAAGAAATTTGGCAATAATAGTAATAATTTATTAACATAATTGCTTGTCTGAGATCATTCCACGGTCTTTAACTAGATCTCACTCTCGAAATTTGCTTATTACTTATTGCTAAAGACTTAAGGAAGAGAATGTGGAGACTACTACAATGTTAGCTTTTTACTAGGAATTTTGATACTTACCTAACCAAGTAAGTAAAATTGTGATATTTTTAATAAAAGCAAAACTTTTGAATATATATATTTTTTTGAATATATATATATATATATATATATTTGCGAATAAATGGGAAATTTTATATATTGTAATTTTTTTTTGCGAAATTTCGATTATTTTTTATGCAAAATTTACGTACTCCTAGTGCTATGTCGGAGATAGACGCTTAAAACTTTCATCCATAAAAAACTAATTTTTGAAAAATTATGATATAACACCTTCATCCCCCCGTGTCTTCAATTACTAACGTACATTGCTTAGTAAAGGACTAGTAATGAGAAAATAGGTCATGTAAATACAGTTCTTGTGCAATTACCCGTTAAGCTTTCAAAACTTACAAAATTTACCTTTTGCAGAATTTTTTTTTCATACGCGTATTAAATTAGTTTCCCTTATAATGTTCCTCGCAGTGAAAAGTTTAGGTAGACGTTTTACAATTACAGGCTCTCCCAATAACAAAATTTATTGGTTAGTACAGGTGATGTAATAAGAAAACAGATCATATAAGTACTGATCCTGTACAATTACCCTTTTAGCTGTCGAAACGTACAAAATGAGTCTTTTGTAGAATTTTTTATATGCGTATTAAATGAGTTTCTTTCATATCCACAGCAAAATATAAGAGTGGCAAAAAAAGAGCTGCCACTCTTATTTTTTATTGTGAATATAAAGAAGTCGTGGGTTCCTGTTATTCGTTTTCCACAAGTTTTACGTAAGTAACAATTCGCAGCTTAAGTCCCCTTCAAAATTTGATGATGCTTTGTTAAGAGACATATAAATTGTAAAATTAAAAATATATTTAATGTACTCAGAAAAAAATTCTCTATGTTTCAGGTACTTAGAAAAGAAGCGTTTGATGTTCTCCAGGTTCTTTTTCGTCTCGGATCCAGCGCTGTTGGAGATACTTGGCCAAGCAAGCGACTCACACTCCATACAGGGCCACCTCCTCAGTATTTTTGACAACACGAAGTCGTTGGTCTTCGACGACAAAGATTACAACAAAATACTGGCCATCGTGTCATCCGAGGGAGAAAGCATTTCAGTGAGTGTTATAAGCAACTGTGTTCTGATTGAACTTGTACCAAGTAAGATTAGGTCAACAGGAGGTCAAAAGCAAAACACTTTTAGAGGAGAAACACTTTACACATAAAATCAGACTCTACGCTCATTGAAAGATACAAAGACTCGCTTTCATCTTTAAACGGACTCTATGCATTAAGGCGCGTATACATACAGCCGTAGCTCGCTACAACATCTTAGAAATTGGACCATTGTGGGTGATAGAACCAGCATTTTTATCTTAAACAGGCTGAGGATGATTTATCAATCTCATGCTGTTAACCTCCAGGGGATTCCTTCCCATGTGAATATTCATGGCAATGAGGACAAGTTGGCTAAGGAGGGCTGCGAGTACTTACCTTGAACTACATTCTGTGAGAAAGGCCGTAGATAATATATTTTGGCTGACTCCCCATCACTGTTACAAGAGGAATCATCCTGGCACTCCTCTTTTCCTAAATTGTTATAGAAGTTCCCAAACGGCACACTCTGGGCTTTCTAGTGGACACCTCTGGAGCCTTTCTTTTGACGGAGGAAGAAAGGTCTTTTCCATCTGCACTAAGTGTCATGTCTGACAGGCCTCCCCGGAGCCCATTTTGAAGTGTCTGGGCCTTACCAGAGACGATCTCATTACAAACCCTCTTCTCGTCATTGATTTTGCCCGGGTCAACAACTTCATGTATCTCATCTGAATTTAATTCGGTTTCCAGAGGATTAGAAATAACAACAACAACATACATGCATACAGCGAACGAAGGAGAACGAAGAGTAACGAATGAGGTTGTTCTTTAAATGTATAAGTAACAACGAACACCACCGAACGCATTTGTTTGCCTTTGCCACGGTTCGCTCACGAAGCGCTACATCAAAGGCAGATCGTTACTGTTCGTCAGCCGTCGTTCGCTGGATGTGTACAGAGCCTATGGTTCAAATGGGAATCTTTTTACATTATTTGTACTCACAACAACAATTCACTTCAAGAAAATGAACGAACGTCTTCTCAAGCTTTCGGCTTGTTAACGGCCAATCGAATTTCAAACGAAATGCTGAATGTGTTTGTTGAAATTCGGCCCAATTTCCTCGTTACCTTTCTTTCGCCGTCATTCGCTGTATGTTTACCCGCCTAAAGACACAAAGGTTGGCTTTCACCAATAAACAAACGCTATTCAGTACATGCGTGCATTATGGAAAATAAGGCTATTATCCGCGTTTATGTAATGGTCCGAGACGTTCCAGTTTTTTGTAACGGCCCTTCATTTAGGCGAGAAAAGGCAATGGCAGAATGGAAGGCTCGGAATGGCAGAAGCAATTGATTATGAAGCAGATTTTGTCAGTTACTGATATTATAATACTTTACTCTAGTGGTGACTGAATTTATATTAAAATATCTGCTATATTACATAGAGTAAGGTTAAGTTTTGTTTTATATTCTATATAAATATATAGCTCCCTATAAGAGTCCCACATGACATCATACAGCTAAAAATTGTCTTTCGATTAAACACTACAAAGTAACACCAAAAGGTATGATAAACAGCTTTTAAACATGTAAATCCTCTATAAAATGCTTATCATGTTATCCTGCAATGGTAAAAAATTTTGACACAAATATTAAACGACTCAGAGTTTGAGAAAATTGAAGAAATCTAGTGAATCTGAACTTAAGTTTTTACACAATCTCCAGCATCACAAAGGTAAATAAAATCTTAGACACGCAGCTTTTGGTTTTCTACGAATAATGTTTTTTTAAATATCTAAAGCTCCAGTAATACCTATATTGAGGTAATTTCAATGGGCTTTCAATATACTTTTCTTTGTTTTGGAAAGGCTTAGGCTTGCGATAAATAATGGATGGCATATTTAACGAAAAGTTAGACATTTAAGTAGGGTAAGTTTTTTTTAATTTCTCGTTTGTTTAGGATGTGTAAAGGGTTTGTATAAACATCAGCTTTCTAAGAAACTATTGGAAAAGATTAAAAACAATATAGGAAATATTAAATTCATACAACTATATAAATTGGTACATAGCAATGGATTAACTATAGTTAATATAAATACATCTGCATCAGAAGCCTCATTAAGATATTTACCAATATAAGAAATGTAAAGGCTTTTTGAATATTAAATTTTTGCACTTATATTTAGTGACTGTACTGTAAATTATAAACTGAAAATCCAAAACTTATCAACTTTGGGTGAAGGGATAAAGAGAATTCCTGGTGTGCGACATTTACCACTGAGTTTGATTTAAAGCATTCATTCATTTTTTATATATATTTAACCTACAGGGGGATTCACTGGGGACTTTACCCAAAAAAAGTGCTATAAATTTGAAAGGGGAAAACATTTCAAGCTGAAATTTGTAAACAAAGTGCCTTACCCTTTCACAATGGCATCGATATCACAGAAGCAGCAATAAGCCTGGGACTGTTCAGCGACTGAAAAGCATCACATGGGAAATTGAAGCAATATGCTGAAGCGCACATTTTACAATATGTAAAGACGAGTTCATCGCTGGATGCCAAAGGCGGTCATTTTCAGCATGTTCTGCGATATCGATGTGATCGTGATGAGGTAAGGTCCTTTGTATTCAAATTTAAGCTTGAAACGTTTTACCCTTTCAAAATTATAGTGTTCTTTTAGGGTTAAAATCTCCTTGTAAATCACACTGTGTATCAACATCTTCCTTCCTGTTATAATCACTTTTCTTGAAAAGAGTGTTTTATTTTTCAAAAACGGGAAGAATTCTTACAAGGCTCTCTTTCCAGTTAAACAAACCTGTAAAAGCAGAGGGAAACGTAGAATGTTGGCTCATGAATTTGATGAAGATGTCCCATGCGTCTCTGCACTCAGTTATTAGGAAAGCTGCTCTGTCGACCACGAGTCCGAAGTTCACTCTCATGGAGTTCTTAAGAGAATATCCAGCGCAGGTTTGTAGTCTGTAATTATGTATGTTGGTCTAAGTGCATGAAGGAAATTTGTGTTGATTCCAACGAAAGTTATAACAAAGATATCTTTTTTCCTTAAAAGTGATCTCCAAGTTTGAACTATTTGTCTCTGTTGTCGCTGTTGATGATGATTCCCAATTCTGAATAACCTTATTAGCGCTAAGGTGGTGTTGTTATCTTTTTGGCAGTTCTATGTTTCTGTCTTTTTTAAGTTCGGCAAAATTTCCACTAACAGAAGTAATTTAGCAATCAATGCCTTGGCGACGTTCAACAGAGGAAGGGAGAATTATAAATTCAATCAATTACACCTAGGCGCCTGTTTAAAATGTTAAACCGAGCTCTTTTATAGATTTCTTAAGTAAAATTGTTGACTAATTTTATCTTTTTTTATGCAGAAAATAATTCCACTAGGTAATATAAAAAAATTTCGATAAATCACATGCAGTTTTGAGTAATACTTTCGCTTTTTATTACCATGTTTTTATTAACTTGCTTTCTTGTTTGTTTGTGTGCTTGTCCCTTACAAATCTTGCAATCGATTTTTAACTAACTTCCCGACTAGCTAGACATTTGAAACTTTTAGAATAACTCAAAACAAGATGACAATGCATTATTTTAATACTTTTAGCCATCTTTAAGCAGAATTAAATTAATTTTCAGTTATTTTCAGTTAAATTTGTTTTGTAGACTGGTGCAGCCATCTATCGACCGAGACGGGAACGAAAAGTTAAACGCAAGTTAACTTCCAATTAACTTCATTTTCTTTCAAGTTGATGGGATAATTCATCAAAAAAAAATTTTAAGTATTTATTAATACATAGAATTTTCAAGTTTATATGATTCAACAGAAAATTTTAAAAAATGGTATATAAAAAGTTCTTTTTATCTTGTAATTATATTTCCTTAAACTGCTTATCTGACATGTTCAAAGATTAGTAACGATTTAAATCGAACCCGCAACTGACGTCAAAACAGAGAATGTCAATCTAGCAAAACGGATGTTTACGTTTTTTTCAAACATTACTGGACGATGGCCGAATAGCTAGGGCGCTGGCATTCGGTACCAAAATCTGTGGGTTCGAGTCCCACTCTTTTGTAGCCGTTCGGAATCGTCTTTAAGCAGTAGGTCCCATACTAAGCTCTCGTGTAGCAAAAATTGACCGTAGCACCAGCAACCAACCATCAAACGTTGTGGAATCGTAGCGTCATAGCAGTGGAATGATGGTTTGAGCTAGTTCAGATCTGAATAACCATTTTGGATTATTCGTATTAACTAGGAGATTTTCAAAAGTCTATATTTATAGAACTAGATAATATTACTCATAGAACTAAATAAAGTGGATTCATTTCTTTCTGCATCAATAATGTAATAAAGAAAATATTAAATTTTTAAAACTAGCTAAATTCGACGTATTTAATAAGACTTAATAAATAGGTCTGATTTAAGTTTCAAAGTGTGGAAAATTCTGCGCACTAGGACATTCGATAAGAGTAATCCAGAATTAAAAGAAATTTTTTCCTTTAAAAAGTGAATTTACATTAATAATATCCAAAGACTGTTCTATGTTCTAAACATGGTCACTTTTACTTAGAACACACATTTTTCGAAAATAAAATCGAAAATAAAACAATAGTTTTCATGCAATGTCCCGAGTAAATGTTTAAAAATGTGTCATTTATTATCCTCTGTTTCATACGATAAGCATTTAGACGAGCTTCTAAAGAGAAATTTATTAGTTTCGAAAATTTAGGTCATACTTGTACTCTTAGTCGCGGAGTTTAATGACCCGTTCACACTGAATCCGGAGCGTTAAGTAGCGTCAGCGTTAAAAATTTTAACGAATCACAAGAGCTCTATTCATTGACCACGTGATATGTCAAACCAATCACAGGTCATGTCAACAATATCGGAGCAAACCTAGTAACACAAAGCAACGCCTTGGATGCAGTGTGACCACAACTTAACTCTGCGTTCAGGCAACATCGTTTTAATGTACGCATTGTTTTAGGTTGGACTGCTATGCCTGCAGATCATATGGACTCGCGAGTCTGAAGTTGCTTTAGCCTATTCCACCCAAGACAAAAAGGTGATGTCCCAAACAAACGAGCTATTCCTCGAACTGCTGAACACCCTGATCGAAGAAACGACAAAAGATCTGGGTAGCGTGGAGCGTACTAAGTTTGAAACTTTCATCACGATTCACGTTCACCAGCGGGACATATTCAACGATTTGGTAAGTTGGGAATTAGTCATCACAAGCTCCTCGTAAAATCTTTTGTGTGTTTATTTTGTACTAAGAATGAAGTGTTTATAAAGGCAATAAAAATGCTTCTAAACATAATTGAATGGATTTTCAGATTTTTGTCAATTTCCAGGGGAAAATTCTACCCCATTCTCGTCAATTTAACAAGTTTTTAAAGATGAAATTATACATCTATGTGCGATTTACCTTATACACTGTAGGAGCATATATACCTCATTAGAGGCTAGATTTCTCCATTCCTCCTTATACTGAGTACCATCTTGCAAATATATACACCTCCACCGTACCTAGACCTGGATCTCTTATGGTTTTCTCAGCAAGTTAAAGTCGATAAACTTAACTCCAAATGAGAAATTTGTTTAAATTTTTACAGGCGACTGGCAGAGTGCAATCATCCAACCCACAATAAAAGAACCATCAGACGATGATTCTTTGACAATGATTCACCAATTGTGGTTCAAAATTTAGAGTGTATCCCTTCCAGAGTTGTTAGGGCGTCTGGATTCGGTAATGAGGGAGTTTGGATTGTCTCGACAACTGCCACTGAGTGTTCTCGTGTCTACGTGAGGTATGGACACGTTAAATCTGTAGGCCAGAAAGTCATTCCATTTGATTTGTAAGGGGGAAGAAGGGCACAAGCCTTCCAGATGTCGCCCCTAGGGTTGTTCGGTTTAAATTGGGGTAGCACTAGGGAAGACTCCGACCCTTGTGGTGCCTTAAAACTGGAGCCACATTCCTAGCCCCGAAGACCTTCTATAGACCTGGTCTGGAGTATTCAGGCAGGAGGGCATAAGAAACAACATCAATAGCATATGCCGCTGGCAGCAGAACAACGCAGATTTTCCCCAATATTTCCTCAAAATGCACAAACTCTTCCTACCGCAATCCTTCCTTCTTCGTGATAGTAATTGTTCAGTAATTCTGAAAAAGAAAATTGAGATTTTTCAAGCTATAATGTAATTTTAGGAGTTATATCACGTTGGCTCAAGTTCTTTTCCTTATTTTATACATTATCTGTAGATTGTTTATTGTTTATAGCATAAATTTGTACTTTGATCAAAATTTAGTTATATTACAATTGTTGCTTGATTTTCATTTGCATACTAATTCATGTTAGTTTTATGCGTTGTGTTTGCATCTACCGTATTCTTTTTTTACGCCTATTTAAACATGTAATTTATTTTATATATATATTTTCTTTGAACCAATTCTTAATTTTTCTCCATTACTTTAGAACTCAAATTTATACTTTGTGATAGTTTCAAACTGTTTAACTAGTTTTTGTTTTATAATTTAAAAAAAATATTCTAGCCATATGTCTATTAAAACATTTTTGTGTATAAACGTACTTAATTGTATTGTTTTTCTATCAAGTATTTTACTTTTTTGCCATATACACAGTGTCGCTTTGGAGTGAATTCAGCAAAGGACTTTGACTGGGTCAAGCAATTTAGATTCTACTTTGAAGCAGAAGATGACCAAACAGTAATTGCCATAACGGATGTTAAATTCCTCTATCAAAACGAATTCCTAGGGTGTACAGAAAGACTAGTGATCACACCCTTGACAGACAGGTAATTACACGCGTTTGTTCTAGACGAGCATTTATCTTTTAGACAGTCTCAGTAATTTATAATATCCTGCTTATATAGTAAAAATATTTTAACTTAACACTGAAGCTTTAAAAGTACCTTATGAAAAATTCAGAAAGTCTCTAAAATTAGCCTCAGTCTCAAAGCCTGTTTCTAAGATGATTTATTCAGAAGTCACGTCACTATGTCCAACTGTCTTACCGGTATTTCACGAAATATCCAAAAAGGCTTCAACATAATTTTTAAAAGTCTCAGAGTTTATTTTTCAGATCCCTGAATCTGGACTTGTAATATTAGGCACTACACTTGCATAGGTACCTCATTAACAGTCAAAATGTCTTTAAGTATATACTTTGAAGATCTCCAAGCTTGACGATGATGTTTACTTACATAAAAATATTGAGGCTACTAAAGGAAAGCTTTTTAACTATTTCCCTATCACATAAATAGATATCCAAAGGACGTTTCCAGCTCTGTAGGTACTCTACACTTCTCTCCGAAAGCAGTATTAACAATGCCTTCCTGTCCAAAACATGGATTTAAAAGAAATCCTTTTCATTTACTGTATTGATAGTGTTAAGTATATGTTTTAAGACTCGGGATTTAAGTAAGGTAAAAATAGTTTTTTCATCTACTTATAATTTTTTTAAAGTCCTTGCATATTTTTGGATTTTTAGAGCATACTTTCAAGCACAATTTAGTAAAATTTCAATGCATATGATAAGTCTCTTCGGATAACAAATATTTCGATTAGTAAAGGTATTAATTGAATGAGAAAAGTTATCAAAGCGAGAAGTTTTAACAGACTACCAAGGAAAATTGAGCTAAATGTTTCGAAAAGTGTATAATATTAAAAAGATGAGGTTAATTTGCAATAACGAGAGTGGCAACATTTCATCATTCATCACATTTCATTATTCAATTGCCATCATAACAATATGTTTCGTTGACGTCTCGGAATTTTCCTAAACCCCCCTCAATACACACAAACTCCTCCTACTGCAATAGGTCCATTATGGTGATAGTAATTGTTTATTAATTCTCAAAAAAAGGAGACATTTTAAGATATGATGTATTTTTAGGTGTTACATCACTTTGGCTCAAGCTCTCCATCTGCATATGGGAGGAGCTCCAACAGGCCCTGCTGGCACTGGGAAAACAGAGACTACCAAAGATATGGGCAAGACCTTGGGAAAATACGTCGTCGTCTTCAATTGCTCAGATCAGATGGACTACAAAGGTCTGGGGAGAATATATAAAGGTAAACTCTATCAATTTTGGAGATTTCAGTGGTAAAATGTAAAATTCATTAAGGGGTGTCAATCATTAAAGTATCCGCCTACTTTCGGAGCACTTTTTTTCACAAATTTACAGTAATGATTAAATACATACAGTATTTTTAGTTCAAATGTGATATAAAATCATGAAAACAAATATCGTTTTGGTAAAAACTTCATAACATTTTAAAATGGAGGGATTTTTTTATAAATATTTGATACCCTGCACTTAATTCAACTAAATATATTTTAATTTCATTTATAGTATATACTACTGTGACACTTACCTGTATTTTGAAGTAAAAGTGTTACAATATTTCCACAAATCACTGAAATATACAAAAAAAAAAAAAAAAAATACACTGATTTTTTTATTATCTTTTTATAAGGGCAGGTACCTGTAGAATGATTAAATTAAGATGTATAACTTAGCTTTTAGGTCAAAACATATTTAGTAATATGTGAAACACTATTACAAAGTACTAAAAGAATTATCTGTAAACGAAAATAAAACAAAGTATTTGCCTTGTCTAAAGTATGACTTACAACTTCGTCACTTTGAAATTGATAATTATAAATTTGAAAAAGTTAACAGTTTTACTTACCTGGGAGCACAGATAAACAATAAAAATGCGTTAACCCCAGAAATATATAAAGGAATCACGGTTGCAACTAGATTTTTTTATGGCCTGAAGAGCTATTTGAAATCCAGCTTTCTCAAATTAAGTACGAAACTGTTTCTTTACAAAAGTCTTATAAGATCTGTCCTGACATATGCATCAGAGACCTGGGCATTGACTTCACGTGATGAGGAAGATTTGGGGATTTCCGAGAGAAAGATTTTGCGTTGCATAATTGGTGGGGTCCAAGTTAAAGGATCGTGGTAAAGATCTAACCTAGAACTTTATAAGATTTATAAACAACCTGATGTAGTAAAATTCATCAAATTACAGAGACTTAATTAGGATGGCCATCTGGCTAGAATACATGAAGATCGCTAATGTAACAAAATCTTTCTGGCAACGCCCATGGGAAGTAGACCTCGAGGCAGACCCCCGCTAAGATAGATTGATTGTGTTGAAAAAGAACTAAGCATTCTAATGATAAAAAACTGAAAAACAATTACTAAAAGTAGAGGTTCCTAAAGAAGACTTCTGAAGAAGGCCAAGCTCCACCCAGGGCTGTCGAGCCATTGAAGAAAAAGAAAAGACTATAGCAAAATTTCATTAAAATATATTGAAAACTTTTTGAATTATTAGCTTTCTCGTTTACAAAAGTGACCGAAAAATAAGTTTTCTAGAAATAAATTTAAAGATGTTACTTCCGGTCTTTCAATATAGCTTTCGGTTTATCAAATCTGCCAGAAGTTCTCATCCAATGATCGTACGAATAATAGTAAAGCAGTTTTAGAATCCTAAAAGATTGGCCTTTGAAATAGAGGGGAAAAATTTTGAAATTTTTCACCAAAACAGCCATCTAAACTTAGGCAGATACCTTAAGTAATATTATTCACAATAAACTAAAAGAGCTGTCATGTGAGGAAATATAGTACACCGAACTCGTTTATTACGAGCACAAAGAAACTAATACCTTTGGTCGTAAAAACCGGGATAAAAAATAAAATATTTTCCATCTGTTGTGTACAGCGGGCAGGAAAAAGAGTTGTTTACATAATATGTACTTCTTCATGGGCTATCTGGGCTATCTTCATGGGCTATCAAAAGTCTTAGTTCACAATATCACAATACCGAGAAGGTTTACCCTAATTCAAGAACTACATATTATAACCATAAAGGAAACGCAACTATATTTGAACATAGAGCCGGGTCGACCCATTGTGGCGCCTGAAGCAAGTGACCGAAACTTGGTTTTAAAAACGGCACCTTTTCAAATTTTTGGAGAGACTCTTAAAATAATTTATGTATCTGTATTAGAAATAGTTCACTTAATAGAATAATGGACATTTTTGGACAAATATGTATTTTTTTAACATAAAAATTTTAAAAATTATGGAACTTTAAAAATGTTGAAAAGTAAATAAATTTGAATATTATTTGTTATGTAATAAAAATAATTTTTAAATCATTCTTCGAGTCTTTATTGCAGCAAATTGTTGGATTGCATCTCTATAATTTATCGTCTCTCATAGACGTCTTTTCTGTGGAAATTATTGCTAGATCATTCAATCGCTCTAATTTCAATCCTTGGAACCGAAATTTCGCAAGTTGCCAGATACTGTCAAACAGTTTGCGGTTTTGGAAATACGCGGCGCCGCGTAAGAGGCCAGGTAAGCCAGGAATCATCAATTACCAATCCAGAGGGATAGGCCAACCGTTCCCCTTCGCGTGGCAGAATTGATTCACAGATTTTCCTTCGAGCGGCGAGACGCGTCCAACCATAGGCGCCCATCCAGCCGTAGGCGAGATGGTGGCAGTGTTGCCAACCTCTACGAAACGCTTCCCCCTAGCGCCATCTCGAAATCCCCCTGTTTCCTCCTAACACCAACTTGAGATCACCCTAATAGAAATTCTGGTTCCAAATAGGCATCCCGTTTGAGAGATAAATTGAAATAAATAGAAAATATACACCTACATAATGAAATGGTGGTTGATTTACATTTGACATATGTATGGAACTTAAAATCTAATAAAAAAACGCGTCTCGATTGTAAAAAATATTTAAAAAATGTTCCCCCCACAACTGTCTCCAAAGAAATGTGGCCCCTAAAAACACCCCTTTTCATCTAACTTACCCCCATATTTAGGGGGAAAACCCCCAAGTTGGCAACACTGGATGGTGGTAAGTTTCCGGGTTGGGGTCTCGACTTAAAATCGGTCGTTTTAGGACAAGGGGCTGCAGCAGCCGCACCGTAGAACGGTAATCAGTGGAGGCATATTAGCGGGTCAAATCATCCCTCCTGGCAGTGTTGCCAACTTGGGGGTTTTCCCCCTAAATTTTGGGGTAAGTTAGAGGAAAAGGGGTGTTTTGGGGGGGCCACATTTTTTTAGGGGAGTTTTGTGGGGGGAACATTTTTTAATATTCTGTATAATCGAGACGCGTTTTTTTATTAGATTTTTAGTTCCATACATATGTCAAATGTAAATAAACCTCCATTTCATTATGTGTGTATTTTCTATTTATTTCAATTTATCTCTCAAACAGGATGCCTATTTGGAACTAGAATTTCTTTTAGGAAGGTCTAGGGTGATCTGAAGTTGGTGTTAGGGGGAAACAGGGGGATTTCGAGACGGCGCTAGGGGGAGGCGCTTCGTAAAGGTGGCAACACTGACTCCTGGGGGTAGTTGAGTGTATATGCAAATCTTTTGATTTCCCAGAGCGCTCTCAGGCTCAAGGTTCCAATGAGAAATTGGAACAGTAAAAGTGGTTATCCATATAAAATTTACAAGCGAAAATACTTGAAGCTCGAAGCTGTCTATTAAAAGTGGTAGTTAGGCGAAAGTAGTAGTTTTGCGAAAAACTATCAGAAATTAATTAGATTCACATTTCTGTCAGGACAAGGTGGTAGCTAGATTTTTGGGGAGGAGTTATGCAGTTTTCAGAATGTTGTGGGAGGGAATTCTGGCGCCAAAATAGTTTTAAATTTCCTACAGCCAAGAACACTAATTGAAGTCACGGTTGAAAGGGAAAAAACACTGGGTCCATTAATGTTTACGTAGGAGGAGGAGGAACAACGCCAACTATCGCGAGCAGTTTATATAGCTAGAAAATAGGAATTAATATGTTGTTCTTTCTAAATGTCTCTGGGTTTCACACTACGAGATCCCAGTCAAGTATTCACAGATGAAATACACGCATGCAAAACTTTAACGTAAAATTACGTTGCTGAATAACGGTCCTCCGGGAAGAAAGTGTCCATCCTGTGTCGTGAGTTATAATTTTGGCAGCGCGCCAAACCCAGTAGCAGTAAACAGTTAAATAGAAAAGTGCCAAAATGCGTCAAAAAAAATTAAAGAGGTAAGGAAAGATAAGTAATCTTAAGTTAATAACCCGCGATAGTTTTGTTTGAAGAGACTACCTGAAATATTTTTTTTTTATATTATTCTCAAATGATGCACACCGCCGTTGGACTGTAAATTGCAGCTCCTGTAGACGGGACAGGGGAGAGGGGCTTTCTTCATTGCAGGCAGAAGACATATTTTCTCTACTATTACAACCCTGTCTCATGCGGGATTCGAACTCGTGCCGCGGCATTGCAGGCTAATGTCCTACTCAGAGCCCGATTTAGAAAATTCTTGACTATAGGCACAAATCGGGATGGGGGCCCCCCTAACACTGATGTGGGCATAAAATTTCCAAAATTGACACATAAAAAAAAAATCATGAATCCTTGTGAAAGTACCATTTTACCAAGAATTGGCTATTTGAAGCGTAGAAGCCTAGAACATTATCAAATAACAAAAAGCAATACAACATATTAACTTCATCGTTAAAACACCAATACAATGCAGTCAGAAAAACTTATCCCTTATATACACTACAACATACATATGATGAACTACATATAACTATACATATCATGAACCAATCAATCAAATTTGAAAGGATATGTATAAAAAATTGCTGTTAAAAAAGATAAAATAATAATAAAAAAATTAATTGGGAATTTTTTTTTTTTTAATTAATTTTTTTTTTTGGGGGGGGGCCTAGGCCCGGGCCTAATGGAAAATCAGGCCCTGGTCTTACTAGTGGACGGCAGAATCATTATTAATCTATTAGTCGTGAGCGAAAACGCGTCAAGAAAAATAGCCGTTGTTGTTCTTATGTGTTCTTAAATGTTGCACCTTGCTGAATTATAGTAAATCACGTCTACAGGGAGCCACGGGTCTGTGAAGTGGGAATCATGGGTATGGCGATACCTATATAATTCTTAACTGTGTAAAAAAAAATTCCAAGTTTTTTCGACTATCCTAATATAAACAGCTGTTTCTAATAGATGTTTTTAAATAATTAAAATATTTAAACAAGTTTTAGACTTATTTAAAGAATAAGAATAACTCGAGTTTCACTGTTTTCTATGTTGTGCTTTAGTACTAGGTCATAAGCACTTCATATCTAACTGAAAGCTTTTACATAAGCTTGACTCTCAATAAACACATAAATTAGCTGTCGAAATTTTCATGCTGGATTTAAAGGCAACAATTTATGAATACTATAGAAGGTCGTTCGCATTTTATGGAAACGATTTTGCAATTTATTTTTGTGGTTTGCATTTTGAATTAAAAATTTGGCAACATCAGAATAATCGTCTACTGTTTTGTTTTGATTGGAATGTAAAATAAGAGATTTATTTTGAAAATGGTTCCTAAAATTGATAGATGGCTCGAAGGTTAAGTAACTGCGCTTTCCCAGGAAAAATATTCGTATCAACAAATTATAAATCGGTGTAAAAATCGCGGTTATGTCATTTCAAAAAAAAAAAAAAAAGAGTATCTATAATACATTAAATATGAAAGGAAAATAACGGTTAACTGAAAGTAAAAATGAAAACATGACCGCAAAACCTCATCCTGAGACTGTTCGAACGCAGGTAAATATCAAGAAAGTGAAGTCTCTGATCCTAAAAGAAAATCCGCCGATTCAAAGATCCATTGCATCGAAACTAGGAATGTCTTACTTACATCATAATCCTTTACACTGATAAAAGGTTTCAGACATTTTAAGTAACTTTAACACACAAAAGGATCAACACAAAAACCTAATTAAACATTTGATATTTTTATGTCTATTAGCCCAGTTATACAATCAAATGTTAACTTTTTCGGACATCAATTATAAACTTAAACAAGATATTTATATATAAGATTATGTTCATATGCATAACAGCATATGTAAATTATGCGTAATGTATGTTTATTATCATTCTGTTTATTTTCAAGAAATACATTAAGTAACATCTGTGAAAATTTAGGATAGTAAAACTTAGCAAATATAAACATAAGATTAGAAAAAAAATCTGAATGACAAAAAAATCCTTAAAATACCTTGTATATAACTTTCTTGCTTGATCAACAGAAATATTTCATGTTTTCAATACATTATGCATTGTGACAACTAACATCCATATTCTGCTGAATGTTCTTTCTAACAGTTCTTAAACAGCCTTAAACATAACAGTTCTTAAACATAATATTTCACACAGGAATTATGTATGAAGATCATGAATTTTTAATTGAACAAGATCATCACGAATTTTTAAAAACAGATATATAACTGAGGCTATTTATTAATTTGAAATATACAAAACAACTTCAGGCAAATATATATATATATATATATATATATATATATATATATATATATATATATATATATATATATAGCGTAGGTATGCGGCGCAAAAATCGGTGATATTTCTACACTCCGAATGGCAACGGCTGCAGCTACCAGATCATCGGGGCTAGTATATATATATATATATATATATATATATATATATATATATATATATAAAACGCGTAGGTATGCGGCACAAAAATCGACGATATTTCTACACTCCGAATGGCAACGATTGCAACTACCAGATGTAAACATAGCGGCCAACCGCGTGTGTGCAGTGGCTCGACGATAGCACGTAATTTGGTACAATTTAATTGCTGTATTTTACTCGTGAATAATTTTAATTTATTCACGAGATAATTTTAATTTATTCATTTGTTCCATAGGTTTTTCTAAATGTATGCAAGACCTATGTTTAGACCTATTATATCCAGTGTTTAGTCATGGACAGTTGTATGCAAATTTATCTATAATACGGACTCTATAATTTTTATAGAGTCCGTATTATAGAATTTTTACTCCCTTTTATAAGTGAAGAAATTTTCCCAAGAATTTTTTATTTGATATGATTAAGTGTACATATCTGAATTGTTAACAATAGTACATACAGAGGGTGATGTATTCCACACAATATTTTAGTACTTGATGAATTTTTACTCCTTTTTTTTTTAATGAAAATTTTTTCTCCAATAATTTCTTATTTGATGTAATGATAAAGTATAGATATCTTAATTTTGAAAAATATTACATACAGAGAGTGGTGTAATTTTCAAAATCATTGGTGTTGGGTTTCTCAGTCTTAACTCTGTTCTGAAGTAATGGAAATTCACATTTTTTAATCACGATGTTTTAGAATCAGCCTTATAGAGGATTTTGTAATGATTATAAATTTTTTGGCTGAGATCTCACTACCACTTAACAACGTATATTTATGATGACAGGTAATGGATTTACAT
This sequence comes from Dolomedes plantarius, assembly GCA_907164885.2. Classification (NCBI taxonomy): domain Eukaryota; kingdom Metazoa; phylum Arthropoda; class Arachnida; order Araneae; family Dolomedidae; genus Dolomedes; species Dolomedes plantarius. Next base: position 171,286,805 of record OU015490.1, read on the forward strand.
TACCTGTCAACAACAACAACAACAACTTGTCGGTGTACTAAGATCTAGGAAATAGGAGACCAAGAAAAAAGGACAAATTTATGTCTTCCTTTTATCTAGGTTTGATTTCTTTCTACAATTTCAGGTTTGTCTCAGTCTGGTTCTTGGGGATGTTTCGATGAATTTAACAGAATAGAACTTCCGGTGTTGTCCGTAGCGGCTCAGCAGATATCTATCGTCCTGACGTGTAAGAAAGAGAGGAAAGAAACTTTCGTTTTCAGTGACGGCGATGTCATTCGCATGAACCCGGAGTTCGGAATATTCCTTACCATGGTAAGGCTATTTATTCATTATTTTCTCAGGGTAATAATGAGACAGTAGTACAGTTGGTGCGCCAAATGAAAATGCTACATAAAGCTCAACCACGCCCTCGGGAGTCGATATTGCTAGTGTTGCAAGGAAGATCGAATAGTTATGACCATAAGTGGAGAAAGAAGTAAGAATGAAAGTGATTGGAGGATAGAGTGACATTCAATCCACGAGCTTTAACGAAACTGAAATGATCAGAGGAGCTTCTGTCATTTTTCTAAGAAAAAGGTTAGGGATAGAAACTAGTAGGAAGTTATATATTTACTTTGCATAATAGCAATAAAAAATGTCTTGCTTACCTTCTGCACTTGATTTTGGCAAGTCTCGTGTGACTAAAACTCCAGTTTTAAATCTTAATATGTATTTGTATTTCATTTAGGTAAGTTTGCTTCAAATTATCGGCGACCCCAATCCAATTTTTTTTCACGACCCAGGTGTGGATCGCGGCCCACAATTTGCGCACCACTGGTTTAGCTCACGGCTATTGGGCACCACAAGGTTCGAGGGCTCGTACCCTCCTTCCATACCCACGAAGCACACGGTAAGCTTTTCTGGTCTACAATTTTAACGTGCTCATGCCCGGGACCTGCCGGATCATAAAATAGAAATAAATAAATAAATCATTAAAAGTTTAACCAAAAATTACTATCAGCAGAAATGGAAAAATCTTCACCAGCCGCCGAATCGTCAATATATTAGATGCCTATTATATAGAAATTTCTTGAACAGGTATATCTCTTTGAACCGCCATACTCGCCCTTTTCTTTCGCTCGGGCCACATGCATATGTTTGCTACATTACGCGGGCCGCAACGTAGTAACCTCTTAATATACAGGTCAGATTCAAAATATTAGAAAAATTGAGAAAAGTAATAAGAAAGAAATTATTTTCCATTTATTTATTTTTGATACTAAGTAAATGCAATTAAATTTCTTATAAATTAAATCTGGAATGTTTAGATAAGATTTTAACCTTTACAAAATATAAAATACAATAAATTAGGTATACAACAGCTTTCTGAAACACATCAAAATATTAGAATAAAATTTAGATTGGTTCAAAATATTAGAATATTTTATTTTACGCAAAAATATTACCTTATGAATATGAAGTAAATGATAGTTAATATTTTGTCGCATCCCCTTTAGCTTTAATAACAGCGTACAATCGATCTTGCATACTATATACAAGGTGTTTACAAACATTTCTATCAATATTAGCCCAAATAGACTTTATACGTGCCACTAACTCAGTTTTACTTGAAGGAGGATTTTCTTGAAGTTTTTTCTTCGTTATACCCCATAAGTTTTCGATGGGATTAATGTCTGGTGAGTTTGGTGGCCAAGGAAGTACCTTAATTTTACGTTGGCGGAACCAATTCTTATTTGACACCGAGGTATGCGGTGACGCTAAATCTTGTTGAAAGATGAAATCATCTTCAAATAAATCTTCTGGTGATGGAATCATGTAATATTCCAAAATTTCTTGATATATCTGAGAGTTAACCTTTTCGTAGACGATGCATAACTTTCCAGGTCCTTCTGCGCTCATGCAACCCCAAACCATGACACTAGCAGCAAATTTTACCGAACGTTTAAGGCATTCTTTATCAAATGCTTCTTGCTTCATTCTCCAAACTCGAATACCTTGATTACCATATGAAACACAAAACATATACTTTCATCACTAAATAATTTTTTTTTTTCCAATCTTCTCCTCTCTATAAACGTCTTGATTTACACCAATTCAATCTTATACGCTTTTGTTTTGCAGTCATGAGAGATTTTGTTTTCGGTACACGAGATTCAAACTTAAATTTATGGAGACGTCTTAATGTTGTCGATTTAGAAACTTCAACTCCTTTCCATTTTCGGTGCAAGAATCGCACACTTTTAAAACGGTTTTTCTTAACTATACGCTTCAGTTTTCTGTCATCTCTAGCAGATGTTTTTGGTTTTCGGGAGCCATTTCGGCGATTAGTTTGAAATTTTCTATTTTTTTAATATTGCGTTAGTATTTTACTAACGCTTGATTGTGAACAATGTAAATAATTCGCTATATAACATTGATTTTTACCGTGCCGATACAAATCAACCATACGAAGTTTAATAGATTCAGGAATATCACTCACACGACCCATTTTAAGACGAAAAAGCAAACAAACTGCAAAATGGATACTGATTTTAAATAAAATCATCTGAATTTAATCAATGATGCCACCAATTATGAATTGGGGATAATTAAAGGAAAATTAATGTGAAATATTCCAATATTTTGAACCACTTGAATAAATATTCTAATATTTTGACTTTTCAAAATAATTATTTTTCAATTAATCTTTTCAAAAATGATATTAATTTTAAGATAATAAATAAGTTTAATCAGCAATAAGTTCTTAATAAAAATATCGTTTGCATATTTTCATTAAAAGGCTTTAAATTACCAAACGATATTTTCAATTTGTAAAAAAATTGAATTATTCTAATATTTTGAATATGAGCAGTAATTATATACATACATATAATTATATACTACATATTATGTATATAATATGAATTATGTATACATTATTATTATATAACATGTATTATGTATAAATTATATAGTATGCATATAATTATGTACATGTTATAAGTGGCGCACCCAGGGGAGGCAAGGGGCCCTGTCCTCCCCAAAGAAGCAGAAATTGCATCATGAATATTGATTTTGCATTATAAATATTTTTATCCGTTCATCCCCCCCCCCCCCCCAAGAAAAAATCCTGGGTGCGCCACTGCATGTTATATACATTATATTTAATTATTTATATATATATATATATATACTATAATATAATTATGTACAAAATAAAACTCAAAACCTAAATGTATTCAAACCTTTATGTAAATACGATTGTGATTTTTTTTTTAATGTTGAGACAAACTTTTGAATGTTTAAGACAAATTAGGTTTATACTTGCTTATGCTACTCTTAAAAAGTCATCAAGGTAAGAATCAGTAAGCCGATATCTATAATATGTATGTTCTTCGCATTCTTCCTTTTGGAATTGGATGATCCACAAAGGTACGTTGATGCGAACAAAGCGCGATCAGCGGGTGGCACATTTTTGTACAGTTTTGTATTTTTGAGGTACTGATTTCCAAAACTATGTGTACAAAATCACCTGCCCGATAATGAGTGTGAACGTTTCGGGCCGCACATAAAATCTTTTGGTGGGCAGCGTGCTGCCCGCGGTTGGTAACTTGAGTAGTCCTGATCTAGAAGAAATTAAAAAGGAATTAATACATTCAAACTTTAGCTTACATAAATTTTACGTTACTCTGAAAAATAAAAGAAGCAAATTTCTAAAGACAGTTTTAAATGATAAATTTTGAAAATGAAATTCGCTTAAAGGGTCAATAACTATGAGCGACGTTGATTTTTCTAAAATGGTTCCAAAGTCGTCAAAAAACTGAGCTTAACTTTCATTAGAAAAAAAAAAAATAAATTTTTTAAAAAATTCCACGTTCCTGGGAAGTCCTCAGGTTAACCTTTCTTTAAATATTTTGTACGTTCGAAAAGGCCCAAATGATATTAACGAAGCCCCTAAAAGCCGTGAATAACTTAAACTTATTTTAAAATATTTAAATGTGGAAATGGTCCCAAAAATCTGGGATTGAAATTCTACAAAATATTGTCTTAGCCAAAACCGTAAAATAGTTTGTAAATGTCGCTTAGAAATATTCAAAGTTTATTAAATGTAATTTTTAAGTGTATTTTAGCAAGTTTATTTATTTATTTATTTATTATTTTTTCTCGCGTTAGAAAACACTTCCTAATTTAATTTTCGTCTCTGCAGAATAAATAGAAGAAATGGTCCAAATCGAAGGCGGCCATTTTGTCCCCAAAACTAGACCGTCCCCCGAAGAGAGTAAAATAACCATTTCATGTTATATTGAAAATGTCAAAGTTATAAATAGTTTGAAAGTGTTAAAAACACGTCGATGCAAAAATATACTATTTAATATCAAAATCAAAAGCATAGTTGTTAGATAAATCCCTAATGATGGATTTCAAAAAAATAATGTCCTGCATTTTTAAAAAAAATAGTTTAACAATTTAAGTTTATATTTCAATGAAAATTTTTATTTTTGTGTCCAATACGTGCATGTCTCCTTAACAGTAAACATGTTTAACTCGTTTTAAATCGTGTTACTTACACTAAAAAACAAATCAATATGTAACATTTATTTACTCCCCCTCTTTAACTGATAAATTTTGCCGGCCTATGAGTTGTTTGTAAAGAAGGGGTTATATTCAAATACGAAAAGGAGGCATCGAAAAATTAGGTTAAAAAGTTGTTAAGTTCAAACTATTTTCCTACAATCACAAGTCCCATGTGGTCTAGTGGTTAGGATTCCTGGCTTTCACCCAGGCGGCCCGGGTTCGATTCCCGGCATGGGAAATGTTTTTATTTTCATATCGAGAACCCTATATGAGAGGAGGAGCATAACAGGAGTATATTTTAAAAATTATTGACGCTACTTAAAACAATTGTTTTATATATTTCATTGTACTTATTGTTTTAAAATATTTTCTCATACTTCGTTGTATGATACAAAACTGGCATTTTAATTTTTTTTAATTGATATTTTATTAATTGATTATTTCTTGAAAAACACCGTTCATAACTGAATGTTGATACTGAGACACAAATGAGATCAGAATTTATATATATATATATATATATATATATATATATATATATATATATATACAGTTGACTCTCTGTTTAACGACTTTCAAGGGACTGGGGAAAATCGTCCTTAAACAGAATTTGTAAAATAGTAATATTTCCAATAACGTCGGAGGAGCCGGAACTGGGAAATATCGTCTTTAAATAGAGATCGTCGTTAAACAGAGAGCCAACTGTATATATATATATATATATATATATATATATATATATATATATATATATATATATATATATATATATATATATATATATATATATATATATATATATATATATATATATATATATATATATATATATATATATATATATATATATATATATATATATATATATATATATATATATATATATATATATATATATATATATATATATATATATATATATATATATATATATATATATATATATATATATATTTCTGAAATAGAGGTAAGAGTGCTTCTATTTCAAAAATATATAAATGTTGGAGTGATTATTAGTGCCTCCTCTTTATTATGGTTTTTTTGAGAGGCATTGAAACTGGATTTATGCATTATATTTAAATTCTCTATTTTTTTTCTATAGAAAAAATATAGAAAACATATTTTTAAATATTTTTATCTATAGAAAATAATATTTTTAACACATTTTTTTTCTATAGAAAAGTGATCCACTTTTTCTATAGAAAAAAAAGTGTTAAAAATGTTATGACAAAAGTAACCAACCTTATATATGTTTGAATTGTAGGTATTCAGAGCACAAGAAGGCAGATAATTATTATTATTTCCATTCTTTTGGTCCAATAATTTTTATTTCATTGTTAATCTCTGTACTTAAAATACATGTCGAAAAGATCAAAAGTTCAAAATTTTAAATATCTGAGCATTCAAAAGGATAAAATTTATTTATTTTTATCTCCATCACTTTCTAGGCATCCTAATCTGAACCTTTGAACCTAGCTTTAGGTAAGATACAGTTTTTTTCTGTCGACAGTGGGAAAAGAAACTTGAATTGTCTATAGAAGAATCTTTCACTTAGTTATTTTCAGCCATAAATTCAAGTATTGTATGCGTTAATTTTCATGAAAAATAATCTTTTTGAAAATACTGATAGATTCCTCTTAGCAATATATAATACAAGCCAAATTATTTTGACCCATTAACTTCAAAACATTTATTTTTTCTAAATATTAACATAGATGGCGCCACAATTGAATTTCAAGATTCTGTCAAGAAATTTAACTTTAAAATTCACCCCAGATGTCGAATTGGAAACCGTCAACTTTAGTTAACATAAAAAAATGCTTGCCCCGATTCCAAAAGTATTGCAATATTTTCTTTTATTTATGTAATTGCCTGTCTTCCAATTCCAAATACTGGAATATACAGAAGGCCTAACATTGAAATATCTTAATATCCCCATTACTCAAGAGATGGAGCCACAGGATTGAATATGAAAACTAAAGGTAATTAATAACTAATAAATTAATAATTTAGAATAATTATTCTTCAGACAAAAATTAGAATAGTTCAATACATAATATATAATTTAAAGTCAATAAATGGCACAATTTAAAGTCATATATCAAAAACAATATTACTTTACTCATTGAATTCAGTTAGGGCCCTCCTCAGCGCATAGACTGCCGGACGGTCCTTAAAATATGAAATATTATTATTTTTTTAAAAATTGAATAACAATAGAATTGATGTTTGAGTAGTATTCAAAAGTTATACAGTGAAAAAAATAAATATAATACAGATAGAATAAGAAAAAAAACATAGCATCGAATTTTTTGTTCTGGATCATATTATCATTGTTAAAAACAATGTTAATGATAAAGATATAATCGGAATGTTCAGTTTCACAGTTTGGAAAAGCGAGAAAAAACCAACGTTCTTGATAATTTTCTACAATTTTCCGATTTTAACTGATATTTTATTAACGTTGTAATTTATTTCATGTTATGTTGGGCCCCCCCCCCCCCCCCCCTCCCGACGCCACGCCTATGAGAATCAGTCATATCGTGTATATGAAATACTAGCTGAAAACCCGCACTTCGCTACGGAGTACATTCAAATTAAATACAACGGTCAATGTATGCAATTAATACCAAATATATATATATATATATTTATAATAAATACGACGATCAATATATATACAATTGATGTACAATATATATATATATATATATATATATATATTTATAAAAAAATCGTAAGGGATATTTTTATAGACAAAATAATGTCCAATCGTCTGCCGCATTAGCAAGAAAAAAAATATTTTTTTGTCTATTTAGTTGTTATGCACGTGACGATAAATTTATTTAAAGTACCGGAAAAAGAAATCACGTGATCAGCATTTAATAAATTAAATTCTAAAAATTAATCTTTAAAAATTCACCAAAAATCAGGAATTGGAGGTAAAAATTCGAAAAAAATTTCATTTTGAAGGAATTTTTATGATCTTTCTCGTGATATAAATTTTATAACCCTCAATGTATTATTTTAAATGCAAACGTAAAAAAAGTTTAAAAAACAGCTTAAAAATTTAATTTTTAAAAATCTAAGAAGAATTTTTGAAAAATCTTTCTTAGTGCACCCCTACACTATTAGAAGAATCGCCATGCAAAATTTCAGCCCTTTAGGTCCAGCGGTTTGGTCTGTGCGTTGTATGTCAGTCAGTCAGTCAGTCAGTGAATCAATGAGTCAGTTACGGAACTGTTTTATATATATAGATGATGTATTAGTCGCATGGTTTTCCCAGGATCACGCGCGCTTTACTACGTTCTGCTAGTAAGTGAGAATTTGAAAACAAGTCTTATTTATTATCAAATGCCTCCGTAATGATCGGCACGTGCATTAAGGGGCAGTATACATATAAATTTAATTATCTTATTTAGGTCGCATTTTGGAAAAAAAGGTTGTGCTTTATAAAAAGGATAATTTGGAATACGCTTTAAAAGAAAGTCAGGAGGACGCCTTTTCCGTTACACACACACAGATATATATATATATATATATATGTGTGTGTGTGTGTGTGTGTGTGTGTGTGTGTGTGTGTGTATATGTATGTGTATGTATATATATATGTATATATAAAACAGTTAAGTGACTGACAAATAACGCACAGACCAACCGCTGGACCTAAAGGGCTGAAATTTTGCATGGGCGATTCTTCTTACAGTGTAGCGACGAACTAAGACAGATTTTTGAAAAATTCTTCTTAGATTTTTTAAAGTTAAATTTTTAAGCTGTATTTGTAACTTTTTTTAAGTTCTCTTTTAAAATAATAATCTGAGGGTTATGAAATTTATATAACGAGAAAGATCATATAAATTCCTTTTAAAATGAAATCTTTTTCGAATTCTTACCTCCATTTTCTGAGTATTGGTGAATTTTTAAAGATTAATTTTTAAAATTTAATTTGTTATATGCTTATCACGTGGTTTCTTTTCTTTTTGTGATAATTTAAATTAATTTTGCGTCACGTGCATAACAACGAAATAAATTGACAAAAAAATATGGAAATATGGTAAAAGATAAAACATAACCACTAAACTAATTCAGATGAAATTTTTTTAAGAATTTAATTCAAAACAGTATGTTTTATGGATATTAAATATACAAATTAATTGGATACATTGACAGTTGAATTTAATTTGAATATTTTCTTCTGCATTATTTTGTCTATAAAAATATCCATTGCGATTTTTTTATAAATATATATATTTTTTGGCATTAATTGCATACATTGACTGTGGTATTTAATTTAAATGTGCTCCGTAGCGAAGCAAGAGTATTCAGCTAGTATATATATATAACCACTATATATATATGAGACGGTAAAAGGCAAAGTGGTATAAGTCCAAAGCGTTTTAGAGCAAACACTGCAAAAATTTCACTATGAATTGAACAAATTATAATTCATAATAATTAATATAATATTACAAATAATAACTATTTGCAATTCCACTATAAATTGAACATGGAGATTACATTTTTACCCTCAAATGAAAAAAGTTGAAAATGTGACTTACACCACTTTGCCTTTCACCGTCTCACTCACACACACACACACACACACATATATATATATATATATATATATATATATATATATATATATATATATATATATATATATATATATATATATATATATATATATATATATATATATATATATATAAAACTTGACTCCCAATGAAATTTTTTGATCGGAACACAATTTTAAAAAAAATCATGAAAATGATAATATAAGGGGGGGGGGGGGGGAGTCCTGGACACAAAATTCTTCAAATTTCCGAAAAAAAAATAATTACATTAAAAACTTCTCTGTTCTTTTCCGCTTAAAATGACGTTTAAATCCTGTTTCTATCTTAATTAGAACATGAGATATTATTTTTTTGTTTTTTGCAACATTTTAATAGCAGCCAATCTGTTTAAACCTTTAAATGCGTTTTTCTGCATGATGGGTTTTTTCAACATTTCTCGTCTTTAAACTGTTATGAACCGTACTAAAGATAAACGGTTCAAACTTGGAACATACCTTTTTCAATTTGTTTACTTCAATTTGGATTCAGCAAATTTGAAAAAAAGTATTTCATTTTGAAAATATGATTTTTTAAAAATAATTTACATAATTTTTATTTAAATTTTTACTCTAAATATTTCTATTTTTTTAAATTAATATTTTTTAAAATACTGTGTCAAAATTAAAACTTATATATTGACTGTGGTATTAAATTCACATAATTTCATTTAATTAAACAGAAATATATATATTTCTGTTTAATTAAATGAAAAATTTTGAAATCTGACAAATAATATTTCGAGTTATAGCGATTTTAAATTATCCCACTTTTTGGGAAAATTTAAATTTAAATTTTCATTTTAAACTTTGAGAAGTTTTATGATGTGATTTTGTTTATTAATTATTTGGTTAACCATCATAAAAAAAATTCAAAATTTTAACTCAATAAATAATTTTTTTTAAATGTGTCCCGGACCCCCTTATCAAACAAAAAAATAGAAATGAACTGTACATTTTAGGTAGATATTTATTTTTCATAACACTAAAAAAAAACATCTTACCATTTGCACTTGTTTTTGTAAAACTCTTTAACACCCTATTTAACAATAGCATATCATTTTTTAACATTTAATATAATATAATTACAAGATAAAAAGAACCTTTTATATACCATGTTTTTAAATTTTCTGTTGAATCATATAAACTTGATAATTCTATGTATTAATAAATACTTTTTTAAAATTTCTTTGATGAATTATCCCATCAACTTGAAAGAAAATGAAGTTAATTTGAAGTTAACTTGCGTTTAACTTTTCGTTCCCGTCCCGGCAGATGGCTGCACCTGTCTACAAAACACAATTAACTGAAAATGATAAAATTCAGCTTAAATGTGGCTAAAAGTATTAAAATAATGCATTGTCATCGTGTTCTGAGCTATTCTAAAAGTTTCAAATGTCTAGCTAGTCGGGAAGTTAGTTAAAAATCGATTGCAAGATTTGTACGGGACAAACACACACACAAAGAAACAAACAAGAAAGCGAGTTAGTAAAAAGATGGTAAAAATTTAAAATGTGTAATTTTAGAAAAATTAAAGCAATTTTTGAAAATTAAAAATAATTCAATAAGACCTAAATTTACCTCAAACTCTCCGCTACTCCTCAAATTTTTTTCACGACCCCCAGCAATTGCGGCTCTAAGGGGGGGGGGGGGGGGGAGTAGGGGCAATTACCCCCCCCCCCCCTTCCCCCCAAAAAAGCACGGCGTATTTTTTTCCATAGCCCAAAATTATATAATCATAAGCCTAATACTAAATGAGTTTAAATTTAAAATGAGACGATGTTTATTTCTTATATATATATATATATATATATATATACTGTGGCGCACCCAGGATTTAATCTTCGAGGGGGTCGAGTGGAACGGATAAAACTATTTGCAATGCAAATTCAATATTCATAATGCAATATCTATTTCTTTGGGGGGGGGGGGGGCAGGACCCCTTGGCCCAACCCGTGGGTGCGCCACTGTATATATATATATATTTATATTAATATAATATAATATATATATATATATATATATATATATATATATATATATACTAGCTGTTTACCCGGCGTTGCCCAGGTATTTATTAATCTCAATTTTTTACTACACAGGAAAAGGAATAAATTCTACCTATAGTGAAAAATCTAAGTAATTTTATTTTCGGGTATTTAAAAGTATATGTACAGTATACAAATGATAAAATAAAATTACAAATTCACTCTATTACTTAACTCAAAACTTGATTATAAACAACACTTTTAGTTTCCTATATTCATCTCAGTGACTCCGAAAACAATGGATTTGACACTACTCTCGGACATTCTGGACATTTCATTTTTCCCTTTTCCCCCTTCCTCCCCCAATGCTGATGGGGAGGGGGAGGGGGAGCTGAACTTGCACTTAAATGTCATCAGTTGTGTCACTATTCGTCGCAGTGACCCCGAAAACTATAGATTCGACACTATTCTTGGTCATTTTGGACATTTTATCTTCTCCCCCCCGCCTCCCCTCCAACGTTGATTGGGGGGGGGGGGAACTCTCACTTAAACGGCACTGGGATTGCCACTGTTCCTCTCAGCGACCCCGAAAACTATGGATTCGACACTACTCTCGGTCATTTTGGAGATTTAATATTCCCCCTTCTTCCCCCGTCACCCTCCTATGGTAATGGGGGGGGGGGCTGAACTTGCACATAAATGACATCGGGAGTGTCACTATTAATCTCAGCGACCCCGAAAACTATGGATTCGACACTACTATCGGTCATTTTGGAGATTTTATATTCCCCCTTCTTCCCCCCTCGCCTCCCCCCTATGCTAATGGGGGGGGCTAAACTTGCACTTAAACGACATCGGGAGTGTCACTATTAAACTCAGCGACCCTGAAAACTATGGATTCGACAGTGATATTAGTCGTTTTCGATTATTTTTACATGTGCCCCCTGCCCCCTAGGGTGCTAGGGGTGTCTTATTGTGAATCTAAATCATTGTCGAATGAACTTAATCGTTCGACAATGATTTTTCATTGTCGAACACACAAAGTTTCACAAAAGTCAATCCAGCCGTTTAGGAGGAGCTCAGTGACATACACACGGACTGAAGAAATATACAGTGGAACCTCGCATAACGAGCATAATTCGTTCTAGTCTTACTCGTAATGGGAAACACTCGTTAAGCGAAACAATTTTTCCCATATAAATTATTGTTAAATACAATAATGAGTTCCGTGCCAAAAAATACTCAATTTTTTTTAGATGTAACGTTTATTATTTAAAGAAAATACTTATGCATAAATTCTTAAGGAGCAAAATCATCCATGTGTAGTTTATTATTTACTAATTTGTGACACATCTAATTTTTTACTAGAAAGCTATCTAGCGACATTTATTTTTCTCGGCGCTTCGGAATTTGCTGAAAATGTGTCACCGGATTGTCACTGAATAAATTTATAGCGCGCATAGCCACCGTCTTATCAGGGTGATGCTTTGTAACTTACGATGCAACAGTTTCATCATTTCTTTTATTGTGTCAGAAGATTGTTTCTTTGCTGTTTCTTCGTCCTTCTCCACTGACAAACTCTCCTCTAGAACTGCTTGCTGTGAAAGACACTGCAATTCTATTAGCTGTTCGGTGGTCAGCTCTTGGTTGTGCTCTTCCACAAGCTCCTCAATATCATTGTTATCCTCCAGTCCCATGATATTTGCTTCTAGGACCATCCATAACTACCCTTAAACACTAATTTTTCGGCCGTTGATGATCCTGATGATGTGAATACGTCGCATCCTGACGTGAATACGACCTGATCACTTCGCATAAAGAGTGACGTGAAGAGGGGACTTCCATCCACGTCACTCGTTATACGAAATGTTGCTCGTTAAGCGAGCAATTTTTTTACGATTTATTTTGCTCGTTATTCGAGGTGTTCGTTATGCGAGGTGCTCGTTAAGCGAGGTCCCACTGTATATATAAAGATATATAAACCTAAGAGCCGACGTTGCCCCCCCCCCCCCCAAAAAAAAAAAAATCTCTGGACTGCAGCCGCCCCTGCCCCCCAGTGGGTCGCGACTCACTGTTTAATAGGCGACACCACTGCGCTAAACACATCAGATGCAGAGCCGGTCCCATGGGTGGGGCGACTAGGCGATCACCTCAGGGGCCGAATTGAAAGAGGCGCCAAAATGAGACATAGTATCAATACGAAATTCGTAACGAATAACGAAAAATAAATGCCAATTGTTCGATTTGATGTATGACGTATTTCGTAAACTTACACACACATAATAATACCAACACTCCAAAACCCTTCAACTGAAAAATTACAAATTTTTCGGGAGAGCCAAAACACATTTTAACAAATAAGTCACAGCTGTAGATAAATAAGTCACAAATAAATCGCAGCTGTTCATTAAAATGCCTTTAGAATGCAATTAACACTATCTATTGAGTGTTCTTATGAATCAATAGATGAAAGCAGCTGTAGTTATCGTATTTCCACATAAAATGCAAAAAATAGTAGCAGAAAAAAATAGTAGTTGAGACAGCAAATAGTAGTAGACAGCAGTAGTTGAGATATTTTGGAGTTTAGGTATCGATAAGCGAATATTTAGGCTATTTTTTTTATAAACTGCTGAATTTGACATCATGAGAAATAATTTTTGAATGCATATTTCTAAACGTTGTTGTAGCTCTAAGAATTCGATTCACCCTACTTGAAACTGCAGTTGCTGCTGAGCTCAATTTTTCTAAACCGGAAATTTTAGAGAATTATTTACGAACAATAACCCATGAGCGATTGAAAGATCTAGCAATAGTTTCTATTGAAAAGGCAGTACCTGAAACAATTAATTATAGAGATGCAATCAAGCTATTTGCTGCAATAAAGGCTCGAAGAATGATTTAGTAATTATTTTTACTGCATAAAAAATTATATTCAAATTTATTTACTTGTCTGCTTTCTTTAAAATCTGAGGTTTTTTTTAATTTTATACTTTTTTAAATAAATAAAGCTTTCTAATTAATTCACTTTTTTTTCAAAATGATCGTCATTCTAAAAGAAGACTATTTCTAATGGAGATACATACATTCATTACTTTAGAGTCTCTAAAAATTTGAATAGGCTGCCGTTTTTAAAACTTGCCTCAGGCGCCATGATGAATAGGCCCGGCTCTGATCTGATGGCTATGGGTTTTAATTTGTAGGTGAAAATCGTAATTATCATTCAAGTCTAAAATTTTTGCCGCTAAGCATTTTGAATTGATTCGAAAAAGTCTATGTTACTAATGTATTTTGATAAAAACTAGGTTTATGTAGAAAGATAATAACTTTATTTCCATTCAACCTATGTATTCTGTAGCTTCTTTCCGAACACACAACAGGGATAATCAAGCACCAGTCTGTCTGTCTGTTGGGGGGGGGGGGGGCACCGTAAAGATATTTTAAGTTCTAAACCTACCGAAAATAAGTCTTGAAAATACACCCCGACACCTTTTACGGAATATTTTTACAAAGTCCCAGTAATAGTTCTCCTTTTTCACTACAGGAGGCGATGCTCCACAATAGTTACACATTTTCCCGATAGGAGGCGCGAGAACACAAGTGACGGTACGTCACATGATACGATAAGCCCCGCCCACTTCTTTATCCGCATCCACAGTGTCGCAGATCTCTTCTTTTTACACTGCTACGTGAACCAACACAACTCCCTGGTGTCACCTCTATTCTGACCGAGCAAAGCCAGCGGAGACATCTGGGAAGGGTCGTACATTCTCCCACCCTCTCTGACCTCATGGAAGACCTATCTGGGCTATGGATTTAACGTGCTCATATCCTGTCTAGACACGGAGGTATTCAATGACGCTCGTCGGGTTTCAAACTCAGCACCCTCAGTATCAAGTCCAACGTGCTACCACCAGGCTATCTCAGCAGAATAATCATCGCTTAATAACGTACTGAACGTACTTAAAATTGGATATTTGTGATGTTGTTCTCTGTAACCATTTCTAACCCAACCGCCAAAAGATATTTTTCTTTTTTTAATGAGTGCAAAAGTTAGACACAAATTCACGGAAAGGACTGTAGAAACAAAAAGTTTAGTTGTCCAGTGGATATATTTGGTATTCCGGTTAGAAATTCTGCGGCTCTTCGGAAAATATATGAACCGTTTATTTGAAAAAGTAAAAATAAAATAAACAAAACAATCTAACAAACAAATTAAAAAGCGAGAATAGACTGCCAAACAAGTTAACTTAAAACCTACCCTAGCAATGAAAACATAAAACTTTTCAATAAACGATTGCGCAGTTGCTTAAGTAAGTTGTCTCTGTCTTTTCTTTTGACTAAATGTTTCGATGGGGATCTCGGGGCCTTGGGATGTCCTTTGGTTGTACCTGCATCCTATTCAGAAAGTTCCCCTTGAGGTAACTGATTTGGTTAGGCTCCCTGATGACGATACCAGTCGGTTACCTCGATTTCTGGTTCAGTTCCGGCACTACTACAGAATCTTGCCTCTGGTGCGTGATGTCTCCGCTGGCTTTGCTCGGTCAGAATAGAGGTGACACCAGGGAGTTGTGTTGGTTCACGTAGCAGTGTAAAAAGAAGAGATCTGCGACACTGTGGATGCCCTGAGTGCTTGATTTCTGTTTGTTTTTTGTCTGCATTCTTCTTATAATTATCTAGCTCTGTTGGATTATTTATTTTTAGTTATATATCCGTTTATTTGAAGATATAGATATTGAATTATAATGCAACTAAGTTAAGTAATACTGATTTATTTATAAAAGGGCGAGAAAAATGTCACAAATTTTTAATATTTCATATTACAGAGTTATATTTTTAAAAAATGCATGATAATACGTAACTTCTTTGTTACGCGGTAGAGAATTTCTCTTTCCAAAGTAGATTAGGAGTGGTGATAAGTAACGATAGGGAAAGTAAAACGTAATGTATTAGGTCATTGGAAGCATTATATCCTCCTATCAAAATTCCTCGTAGATATGCCCTTATGATCTGATACCATTCTGAAAGGGAAATTAGAGAAAGATAAATTTTATTTATCACTTACTGATAACAGCAATCAATGTTTATTTTACGATCTAAATGTCACGTATTGTGATAAATCCAGTTACCTGACAGTTATCGTTCGAAATATTTCGATAATATTTTCCCTTTGGACTATTTATTTTTCAGTGGCGTGGGTATACCCCTGGTAACCAGTGTCTATAAATACTTTATTAACATTTTAATTAAGGCTGCTGTGTGTAAACCCTATTGGATCCGTTTACCTCAATGTTAACCAATGGAGAAAACGTGTCCAAGAATTGCCGACGTAGATAGTTTTTTTTTTAATGTACTCCGTTTTAGAGAAATTTTACATCTTCGGGTTTTTTTAAAGCAAAAATTATTTTTTTATTTAAATTATTCAGGGGAAAAATCTGGTATAGTGTGTTTTATGTGTCAGCTATCTCCCTCCCACAATCTAAGAAGTGTAGGAGACTGTGAATTCATATGATTAGCTGGGCAAGCCTACTTTTTGTTTCTTCAGCTTCTTAATCTAAATTTTAATTTCCTTTTCACGTCATACTGAACAGACCCGTGACATTGGGCAAACGTTGGTTGACAGGCCCTGATTTTCCATTAGGCCGCGTAGGCCCTCCAAAATTTTAATTTCAAAAGGAAAAAAAAATAATTCCCAATTCAATTTTTTTTAAATTTTACCTTTTGAATAGCAATTTTTTTTTATATCCTTTCAAATTTGATTCATTGATTGATTGGTTGATCCTATGTACGTTATAGTGTATATAAGGGATTAATAAGTTTTTCTGGTTGCATTGCATTGGTGTTTTAATGATGAAGTTAATATGTTGTATTACTTTTTGTTATTTGATAATGCTCTAGGCTTATATGCTTCAAATAGCCAATTCTTGGTAAAATGGTACTTTCACAATGATTCATGATTATTATTTTTTGTGTGTCAATTTTGGAAATTTTACGTCCACATCAGTGTTAGGGGCCCCCATCCCGAGTTGTGCCTATAGTCAAGAATTTTCTAAATCGGGCCAATCCTTTAATTCTTTCTTTTATGTTAACATAATTGCTTTAACACTGCAAAAACCTCCCTTTTGGGAAACCGATTTTGGTTCCCTGCCCTGCCTATTAATCGAGCATGTGATCCAATACTCATTCTCATGTTTGCAAGCGGTCATTCCGTTTCATTTTAGCAAAAGTCATCGTCAAGGTATCTGTTCTTCAGCACACAGTTATCGGTTTACCCCCGCTCTATGGGGAAACGGAATTTTCTTCGCAGGCCAAAGCTAGGACCGATTACGGATCTAGGCGACAGCCGTGCTATTCTTCTAAATTCTTGTATAGCAACTCGTTTACTTAGGAAAATTACTATAAGTTTATTCATTCATAATCCGTTCGAAGGTGAAAGCAGTGCAATGCTTCTCATTGCTAGGAACTCCGTAAACTCTACCTTGACCTTGACCTCTAAAACAACCCTCTCCAATGCACCGGTCAGGACCTGACGTAGCAACAAAGCTTTCCGGGGTGAAGTGTTTCTACACACCATTACCACTGCTTCCGCCGTTGTTCTAATGCTTCTTGTATTCTTTAAAAGCCGGAAAAAGGAATGGGAAGGGGCCTCAAATATTAAATAATTACAAGATAAAAAGAACTTTTTATATACCATGTTTTTAAATTTTCTGTTGAATCATATAAACTTGACAATTCTATGTATTAATAAATACTTTTTAAAATTTTATGAAATATTCCATCAACTTGAAAGAAAATGAAGTTAATTGGAAGTTAACTTGCGTTTAACTTTTCGTTCCCGTCCCGGGCGATAGATGGCTGCAACAGTCTACAAAACAAAATTAACTGAAAATGATTAAATTCTGCTTAAAGATGGCAAAACGTTTTAAAATAATGCATTGTCATCGTGTTCTGAGCTATTCTAAAAGTTTCAAATGTCTAGCTAGTCGGAAGTTAGTTAAAAATCGATTGCAAGATTTGTACCAGACAAACACACACACACACAAACTAGAAAGCGAGTTAATAAAAACATGGTAAAAAACTAGAATCTGCTCAAAGTACAACCATTAGACAAATCGTTAAAGCGCCTTGGTATTTCAGAAATGTTGATATTTACAGGGAGATTGGTCTCTCAACTATTCAAAATTATTTACAAAACCTAGCCATAAATTTCCACAAGTCTATTGACAATGAATTACTTAAAAACTTTCAAATTATGATCATGCTGATCCGATTAATAGGAAAAGGCCTAGACCTATCCTATCATTTTCTCAAGTGTTGTTCCTTATCTGTTTATCCTCTTTATAAAAAAAATTAAAAAATGATACTTGGCTTTGGCAAGGCAAACATTTAGAAAATCACAAAAACTAAATAAAAATTTATGTGTCACTATCCCAAAACTTTCTTCTCTCCATTTTTTCTACTATAGCCCTGTATTTAACCTCTCTCCATTTGTCGGAGACGAATTGCTATAGCCATGTAACCTTCTAAGCTACTGTCCTTGCCCGATGTTGATTCACTTCGGTGATTTCAGCTGAAGGTATTTGAACTCACAGGATCCTGAGCGCACCAATCACTTTCCTTCTTTTCTCTACTTTCTGTCCATTGATGGTTCCCTGCTGCTTACCTACTGAAAATCTGAACTAGAGGGCATGGCCCAGGAAGTGCAGTTTGACCACTTTTCCTATGGCCCTATGGGAAGGGGCCTCGAGAAGATACAGTAAAAGCTTAAATTGAATTCAGACAAAAACATGAACCTCTAAAGGCTTCTGATACCTTCACTCAATGGATTAACTTCTTCATTCCCTAATGTTGAAAGAGCTATGTGGATTTATATCTGCACAAATGCTCAAAATTGTTGGGTAGTAGCCATATTAGATTCTCTCAGCTCAATATAAACCGAAGGAGAAAATTATTCCAATGATTGTTGACTTAAGATTTTTTTTTTTTTCATGTGCTCCGTAATAGAGATAGAAGTTTTTTACTCAGGTATCTTTTACAAGTTTCGGCCAACATAGGAAATAATGTGCGTTTTATTAACAGTACACCACATTTTCTCCCTGAATAATTAAAAATTTTTTTTTTTTAGTTTCCTTTTAATGAATGAAAAAGATACTAAGTAAAAAAAATTCTTTCTCTATTACAGAGTAGAATTTCTTTAACAGAAATCTTTAAATCCAAGTCCAAAATCACTGGAAATATTTTTTGCCATAAATTAACATTGAGCTGAGCAAATCCAATATGGCTGCTACCAAGAAGCCTCAGTACTGTTGATGAGCATAGGAGAAAAAATATTTCTTCATATTGTACTTAGTAGCCACCATATCAAAGTACAGTATTCCTGAAGAGCTACTACTAATAATATCCCTACAGTTAACGTACGCCCTGTATAATTGAACCCTGTTTTCTACACTATTAAGCTTACTGGCTGATGTGACTCTAAAATGTAACAAATATTTTAGAGATAATTATTAATGGAAAGTACTAAATAACAGCATGATTCAACTTGTTTTGTTTACATATATTATGAGCATCAGTGCTAGTGATGAAGAAACCAAACCTTTCCCAAATCATTAATCTTCTGTTAAGGTATCTCGTTTGTCATACCTTTATATATTAAAATAAATAAATAAATAAATCTATCTATATATATGAATGTGTGTGTGTGTAAAAGTTGTACACTGCATATTTTAAATAGAATAAAACTAGAATTTATATATATGATAGAAGTGAATATATGAAATGAAAATATTCTTTATACTGTTTAACTCCCTGCAGTACCCAACCATTATTTAATTTCCATCTCATTATTAAATTCCTATTTACTTTTCCCCTAATTATCTAATACCTCAGAGACTAACTATCAGTAAATTTCTCTTTTGATAAAATTCAATTTATTAATTTGAAATAAGTCTGAAATTCTGACTTCTCATTTTAATCTTGATTATAAAGACAAAAGTAGAATAACAAAAAAAATACATCTGTACCGCAGCTAAAATTTAATAAGGATTTCAAAATTAAAGTCCTTCTACTTTACAGTGCCAATTATGGATCACAATGACAGAATCTAATATTACATTGTAATTTTTCTCAGTTAAAATAAAGGCCAAAATCTGAATTCTTACAATGAGAAGTAAAAAAAAAAAAAAATTTAAAACTATTCTTCAACGTTTAGTATAATTGAAAATATTTACTTCCTTTTCAAATAAGCCTTCTATAAATTCATTAGTTGAAAAGTGTTCCAAAATTAAAAAATAACTTTCTGATAGAAAAAAATATTTTTAATTTGCTTCAGTTTTTCAGTGATGTTTCATATAATAGCTATAATCAAACAAATTTAAAACTGTATCATCTGATAGAAAATATTTTCCATTGCTCTCTAAAATTTCCCACATAAGAGCTTTAAGTAAAAGAAATAACTTTCATTTAACTGTAATTTGACTACACATTAATATAAATGCACATTATAAAATATTTGTAGACAGAAAAACTTGAAAATACAGCAAAATATAACATTTTATTGTTGAAATAAATATAAACCCTTAATTCATTTAATATGTATGACAAGTGTGAAACAAACATAGCATGAATAAATAATAACCAACCCTACAGTTTTAAATAGCCCTCTTACATTATTTGCTCTAGAAATAAATCAATATAAAATATGCAAAACTTGAGATTGAAAGAAATTGAAATTTACACAAATTCATTCTCTACATTAAGTATCATTTTCAAACTATAACAAATAACCTATATTTTACATACTACACAAATAAGTAAGTAGACAAAAGTTCTATATAAAACTGTATTACATATTGATTGGAAATTTTCCTTTAACTTTGCAGTACTGATCACTGAAATGAAATTTCATTTAATATCTATATGAATATATATATATATATATATATATAGTTACATAAAAGTTTATTTAAAAAATGCCCATCATTCTTGTAACTTTTGTTCATAAATATTGGTATAAATAAACTACTATTGATTAAAACTGTTGTTTCCAATGCAGCAGGCACTTTGTCTATTACAACATTCGACCATCCACACCACAAATCTGTTGCATTTTATTATGGGAGCACCATTTAGGTCAGCCAACATAACTCCCAAATCTCAACCTTGGCCTCTGACAAGCAGGAATAAAACTTATAACCTGGTGGTGAAGACACTCAGCGAATGCTCATGGGCAAAACCACTGTGGCACCCAGCCGACAGATTGAAAACTGAATATATTCACTATTATGACAGCTATGATTGAGAAAAACTATTTTACATAGAAATTCATAACAAAACATCTATAATTATTTTAAATATAAGAAAGACTCAAATTCCCAAAACTATCAAATATCCAAAACAGAAAAAAAAAAAAAAACCTCTTCAGTGATAGTTTATAATACTCTATAATCCAGTGCATTATGTGCAACAACCGTTTTGTACATAGAAATATGACAGAAATTTCCTCTTTTTTAACATGGAGAAAATTATAATACAAATTCTTCAGCAAATGCCTTATATGTAATATAGGTTGATAAGATGAGCTACATTCTTATATACATGCAAGTTTGCATTTATTGAAGAATGTAGCTCCATGAGTCCACTAAGAGAACATTAAGTACTTCCTTTGTGTTAAGATTTAATTTATATGCTCTTTGATTCCTCCAAAATGCACACAAAAATTTATATATTATGATGCACAGACACTAAAACATTACAAAATCAATATTTAGTAAATACTCCAAGGAAAATAAAATAATACTATACATAAGTTTGCAAAATAGGCCATACTTATGTTATTATGAATTTTAATAGTGTTTTAGTATGTCAGATGAAATTGTGGTTTTTATAAGTTCATAATGAAACAATTATAAAGACGCAAAAATAATGTAATCAATTAAGCTAATATATAAATCCATCAGTCAGTTAAGATTAAAAATGTAAAATTAATACACCACTGATGATTACTACACCTCAAGATTTCAAACTATTTATAAGTTCATGATTAATTTTTCAAGACACTTTTCATAGCAACTATAAAACATCAGACTTCACAACAGAATAAGGTTAGTTTGCATTATAAAAAAGAAGATGAATAATTTGAGCGATTAAAATATTAATACATCGCAATGGTAATTCTGTAGCTCTTCAATAGTATTTGTTTTATTTATCCTGTTTCTTATGGTGATATAGCATTGCTGCAACTAGCATCTACATAGCTCAAACTAAATGTAAAAATAAAGATCTTTAGCAAATGCTATGAAAATATAAGAAAATTTCTACATAATCTAATGTTCCTTTCAAAAAATACTCTGTGAATTGCTAATTACAAATCAACGTATGGTTCCATGCTATGATTGGAATCTAACTTTGAAGTTAAGGGTTTCATTACTAGCTATGAGTAATTTGATGACAACAGGATTTTTATCTCAGTTAAAAAAACAAATTCCTACATGTTTTACACAAATTTCACATATTTCTCCTAAAAAATGATATCCTTAATTCAAGTTGGAGATAATAAAACCAAATACAAGATGTAGAAAAGAATAAAATATAAAATCTCTCAGGTGTAATTCGATGCAAATAACCAGTCAATTTAATTCCATTAATTTAATTAGGTATTCTTATAGCCTCACAAAGTATGACATGAAGTCAAATTACATTCATATAAGCAGAGTTTATTTTATTAATGACCATAGTCTATAAATACCATTTTTAGAGTACTAATTGGCTATATCTTTTAGTTTCAGTGGCATACATAAAATACATAATGCTACATTGTAATGTTAATTCTTTTTCCTCCCCAAAGTAGAGAAATTTAAAAACGTATGGCATAGTTAATAATATCAAAAGCCTAAATATATCAATCACTTGGTTCTGAAAACAATTTCAAAATGAAATGTAACTTACAGAATTTATTAGTCACTTCTGATTCATACTGAAAATTAAGTTGATGCTAACATCGATGTTTGATACAAATTTAAAATTCTTCAATTTACAAATTTAAACTTACTAAATCATTTATGCACATAATTATATGCATAAAGTTTAAAATAGTATTTTACAAATATGTGATAATTTAGAACTGCATATCTTACACACTATGTCACTTATGAATACAAAATATAACATATAAAACTGTTAAAAATTAAAAAACTGCTTAATTTATTTATGAACTTTAATTCATATTTTAACAGACTGCACTTTTTTTGCATTAATTTATGCCCAATTTTGGGGAAAATGTTCAATTTAGCATTTAAAAATCATTATTTAACTAATAACTTTAAGTGATTGAAATATTTATAAATAAAGATTCCCTTAATATAACATAACATCAACAGAAAACAATTCTAAAAACATCTTGATACTTTGTAATCAAAAAAATTTAATGTTGTGTTCAAATGTTCAAGGAAAAAATATATGGTGTATGGAAAGTACTCATTATATATTTGTGAATAAAATTGATGAATATTAGAATTATTTCACTAAATT
Source organism: Dolomedes plantarius (assembly GCA_907164885.2). Lineage (NCBI taxonomy): Eukaryota > Metazoa > Arthropoda > Arachnida > Araneae > Dolomedidae > Dolomedes > Dolomedes plantarius. The sequence goes on from OU015490.1 coordinate 171,310,484, forward strand.
TGTAGCAATTTTCAAATTAAAAAGTATACATATATATTTTTAAACTTTTATACTGCATTTAATACTTTCATTAAAATATGAAAATATGTTTTTTATTTATAAAGCTAAATGATCAAATTACTGTAACAACTGTCAAGCAGAACTTCTTTTAACTACGATTTTACCTTAGCTGACATATATCACATGGAAGCACAAGCATCTTGTTTCTAAATTGATTAGAAAGGTGTCTCATCTGCTCGTTAAAGCAGCCGATGCTTTCAGATTATAACAATTTCTGTATTGGGATAGAAAATATTGGTCCACTTAAAAAAAAAAAAATTCAATTAATATTACAACACAATTAGATATAAAATTATTAAAAAACAATTAAATTACCTTTATAAACAAAGTAAAAGCTACAAGGTTAGTTTAAATATAATACTGTTTAATTATACATGCTATTTAATAAAAAATAAATGTACGAAAAATCTTACACTGTTGAATTTACACAGTCAATACATATATACTTCATCATTACAATATTTAATCACTATACATATTAACATACATGAGTACCAAGCTAACAGATCTAATGGTATCCTATATTTACACAGACATTTTACTGAATCTAATGTGAGTAGCTCATGATTTTTTACACACATTTCCCTACATCACCCGACTTAAAAAATGTATGTAATCTGAATTTATCAAGTTCATTATTATCCAATTTCATTTCTGCAAATTTGATATCATTCTTGATTTCATTGATCAAATCATCTAGAGACAGAAAATCTCGTTCAGGTCTAATGTGACCTAATATCACTAATTTCAAATTAGCACCATAGAAATCACCATCAAATTTGTGTAATATATGAGCTTCAAGAGATTTCTTGTCATTTTGATAGTATGGATTCCAGCCGATGCTCAAAACCGCTTTACATACAGGTCCATTATTCACATTTGCAAATCCATAATAAATACCACAGTCCAGCTCTCTGGGTAACTTCTCAATAACATCATGATCAAAATTCGCTGTCGGTATACCCAGCTCTTTACTGCCGCGACCAAAACCTTTACACACCTTCCCTTCGACAAAATACGGCAAAACGTTGCTGTAACTCATCGTGGAAGAAAAATTTTTAAACACTGTGAACAATCTGTTCATAAGAAGTACGGCGAACTTCGGTAAATCGACTCTGTTATGTAACCTATAGGCAAATACTAGATTTACGTTAAGTAGTCGATAGTTTCAGAATATCATAAATAAGTTTTGATGCGAAAATAATACTTCATTAAGTAGGTAGGGAAGTATTCGACACACTTCAAACAGCGGTCTGCAAGAGGAAAACAAAATTCATCCGTCTTAAAAGTTCTCAGCGGTGACATTTCACAATCATGGTCATTGCATCACGTCACGTGTAAATAAATAAAAGTTCTTAGCAGTAGATGGCGCTGCACAATCATAAGAAAATTCGATGCCAATTTGCAGAGGAAAATTTTCTAGAGGCGCTGGAAAAACATCGCGTTGCTAATAGCAACGTATTTTCTTTATTTTTTTATTTCTACTGTCATCATTTATATAAGAACAGATAATACAGCTGCGGGGGTAGTAAATGGATTAGATAAAACTGTTCAATTATATAGAACTGCTAGATAAAATAACAGTGTTTTGCATGGAATTAAGTAAGATAGACAAATGATAACTTATAACGAACGGGTCTTGCAATAAAATATTATATGCACTCCTGGAAATGTGTTAATCGCAAAAGTATCTGAAGACGTTTCGTGCGTTTTGCGGTTATTTGTAGGTGAATGAGGGTTAATGAACAAACGATTGATTGAATTCGAAAGTACAGATTCGATTTGTACCCTCTTTTTTCAGATAAACAGGGCAATTGATGCACGCACGAAATGAATCTTTAAAATCGATCGTTTTCCTTAAGCAAAGAGAAATTCTAAATGACTTCATGAACCTTTCAGATTTATGAATAGGAGGAAACGATTAAATATAAGCCCTGTTACAGTTTGTACTTTTATAAAAACCAGAAACTCATTTGATACCACTTTATACACAAATTTAGAACTGTTCATACACATGTGTTGGAATCTTTAGATCGTGAAATGATTAAAGTTTTCTAGTGACAACGTAACTATAACTAGCTGAGATTGTCAAATATTTTTCAAGCAGTTTTAAATTTCAGAGTCATTTGTGCCAGATTGAATTAATTTTCTCAAAAATATCTATGACAAATGGTAACTAATGAATTAAACTTGCTTTGATATTTGGGCGATTTTGATTGAATTTGCCATTGGGTGGGGGGGGGGGGGGAGATTACGACAACATCTCTAGGGAAATCGAGATTCGAGTCAATTACTCTTATATGAATTCTTTCGCAAGTTGCGCTGATTGTATGTAATAAGAGAATAAACTCGGCAGTTGCATTCTGATGGAGAAGAGAACCCAAACAGCTAAATTTTGGGTTTTGATAAATGAGACTGCTAATTTGATTTGTCTACGAGTGGTAATGTTTAAGATGGTATTAATCTTTTTGCTGCTGCCCATGTCATCAGATAAGAATGAATAAAAATCGTTGTTATATAATTTAATTGTGGAAAAATAAATTTTTTCGAAATGTTCTTCTTTTAGATTTTCCTTAGCTTTTTCTTATGAATTTTATGAAAGCTTTCTGAATGTCTGGAAAAGATATTTGACGAATAAAATTGAATTCCATGAGCAGTTTTTCAACAAAATAACAGATTAGATTTGGCAAAAGTGATAAATTAGCAAACTTCAGTGCCATGTAACGAGTAATGCTCCGGAAGGTTTTCACTTTTCTGAGAAAACCCCATTGAGCTTGAACTCTTCATCTTTTTTTTTTTTAAACTTCTCCAGTTCGTTGAAAGTGAAACATCAAGACTGTCAGTTTTGCTCATCAAAGATTTCCATTTTCTTAATTCCTTCGAGATTTTTAAAAGTTGATCGGTGTGATTTCTAGATCAGGTTCTGTATGTGTACATTACCATTTCAGAATCCAGGCTATGCTGGTCGCCAGGAATTACCAGAAAATTTGAAAATACAGTTCCGTACGGTGGCAATGATGGTTCCAGACCGACAAATCATCATCCGAGTGAAGCTCGCTAGCTGCGGGTTTCTGGAAAATATTACATTGGCTCGTAAGTTTTACACACTGTACAAGTTGTGCGAGGAACAACTTTCAAAGCAGGTATGTTAGTTTACTTTCTCTTCAATGTAGCAAACACGTTTTCAGCTATACATGAAACACTTTTTTACTAGCTTATCATTTTGTCAATAAAGCATTTCAAGGATCAATTATACTTTCCCGAAATATCTAAAAAAACATTTGAGATTATTTTTCAGAGGTTTGTTTGCATACCAGATTGATAAGACCGTTTAATAAAAGTTTTGAAGACTGGAAAAAAATAAAGATTAGAATTTCAAACAACCAGTTCAAATATTGGGGATGTGAAGTATAAATGCCAGGGCGCTAAGGACATGTGCAGAAACCGTATTCAACGTTGCAAATATATATACCTCCAGTGTGTACCTATCATCCATTTTGTGCTCCACTTTCAAAGATTCTTTTTTCTTATTCAAAAGGCTACAAAGTATTATCCCTAAAAAAGCTTGTCATCGTGATATCATGATTTTTAATTCCTTTCTTGACACATCAAAACCTGAATTATAATTTTTTTTTCTGTGTTGCTGTTTACGTAAAAATTGTTGTTAGAAAAATTTTCTCTATTTTTTAAACAAACTCTTCAATTGTGTGTGGGAAATTGCAGTCAATTAGTAACGCTGGTCAATTAGTAATCTGATTAGCAGCGGATGAGAATGACGTCACGGACTTGTGTTTCGATATACCAAATGATGACCTTGATATTTCGATATACCGATTGCGTTTCACCCTATCTAGTGTTTCGATAGGGCCTGTTCACATAGAATCCGTTAGCTTCAGCGTTACTCGTAATGACATATTTTAAACCAATCACAGGCCTTAATAATTTCGCTGCTAATCGTTTGGAGTTTTATAATTGGTTAAATATATTTATGCAGGTAACTCTGACACTGATGGATTCTGTGTGAACAGGTCCTTAGTCTAGTTTCAAACTTCTCTTTTGAAGAGAATCAACCTGTGTACTAACCCTACTGGATTTGCTCACCTCAATGTTTTAACCTATGGAGAACACGTGTCTACTATTTACAGCTACACAAATGCTAATGATCCACTAAAAATGGTATTTTCAGCTAGCCTGAATTTCTCTGCCCCTTGCAACAGGATTCGTTTCATAAATTTTGTCCACCAAAGGAATTTAAGAGCCTGTAAAACACACTATAACAAATTTTTTCCCCCGAATAATTTAAATTTTAAAATATTATTCCCCCCTTTTTTTAAACGAAGAAGGCACCAAAGTGTAAAATTTCTTTCTCTATTACGGAGTACAATTATTTAAAAAATATCTTTCAATTCAAGTCGGCAACCCTTGGACACATTTTCTCTATAGGTTAGTATTGAGGTGAGCAAATCCAATAGGGTTAGTAACACAACAGTCCAAAAATGAACATTTTTATGACCAAGAGAACTTGATTTGAATATGACGTTTGAATTTAATAAGCGTGATATACCCTGCAAATTTAAGCAAAACGCAATCATATATATTACATTTCATTGCTAGAGCTTCATGTTTTGAAATCTATAACGAACATTGTTTCCAATGTATTAGTTACGCTTCTTTTGAAAGGTGGCGTCTGTGTATGACATAGGATGTAGCAGATATGAACTGTAATGAAAATGAACTGCACAAAAATGTTGTTAAATTGTATCGAGCCACCTCCAAGGAATGTTTTCATTGTCATTGCAGGTTCACTATGACTTCGGACTGAGAAACATTCTGTCAGTTCTGAGGACACTCGGAGCAACGAAACGTTCCAACAGTACAGATTCGGAGAGCGCCATTGTCATGCGGGTTTTGAAGGACATGAACCTGTCAAAATTGGTGAGACCTTAACAGCTTTTTTTGTTGTTTTGCACTGATCAGTTACCATATTTACCAGCGTACAGGACGAGCTTATTTTCCAATCGAAATACGCCTAAAATATGGGGTACGTTTAATGCGCGGGTAATCTAAATTACAAGGTACCTTACGACAGTGTTCCCTTGTTACGTTTTTTATGGACATAAATAACTATAAATTAGTACAGTAAATAATTAAGGAAATTCATAACGATTTACTGTATTAATAAGTACAGTAAATCATTATGAATTTAATAAATTTCTACATTTTTATGGGAAAAATGTAGAAATTTTTTTCCCCTTAATCCTTTGGTGGGAACAGCTGCCTCTTAGGCAGCTATGTTTTCTTTATTCAACGCTGCCCTCCCCTTCGAACTTGGGTACTGTGAGTCTACACCTGCGTCAGTCAACATCTAGTCTTCAGTGTGGAAGGGTGATTCGTGACGCCAGCCGCCTATGGTTTAACTAAAAATTAGATTAATCATAGCAAAAATTAAAAATCCCAACCCAATCACTCGTTCGTCAAACTAAATGCCTCTACAAAACGAACCGAAATATAACCTGTAATAAAATTGGTTCTGTTCAATAGAAGCTGATCAAGAATTAATGAGAAATGGCTTGACGATTGTGGTTACCATGAAATGTATTAAACCACAAATACCCTCTGAATTTCTAGTTAGGAATACCCGGGAAAGAGATGTTCCATCTATATCTGCCTCACAAGCAGATGTTCCCACTAAGCGGGAAAAGAATCATGCTCCCACCGAAAGGTTAAAAGTGTTTATCAAAATGTGGGTTCGTCTTATACGCCGCTGCGTCCTATAAGCCGGCATATACGGTATCTTGAACTGTCTTGACGTCTCATGGATCTGTCTGACTCTCGAGTGGACACAACACCAACTAAACAGCCACTGAAAATTTTGGCGAACTTGAAAATGGCAAAAATGCAGATCTGTCAAAGTGATAACAATAGCCTCTTTGGAATAATATAAAAAAATTAAATTAAAAAAAAACAACAACCTCGGTTTAAAATTTTAAAAACGCACCATCTTATTATTGACTAGCTGAAGTACCCGACGTTGCACGTATTTTAAGAATGTTTCTTAATCAAAATCAATTTAAAAACTAAACACAATATAAATAACATAGAAAAAAAAAGCATGTGAATTATTATACACATCTATCTCATAATTTAGTAGATTCAGCATTTCATCGTTGTTCCACTAAAAGTTGAAAAGTAAAAATGTCAAATTATCGAATATTTGTCAACCAAAATCAATTTAAAAACTAAACACAGTATAAATAACACAGAAGAAAAAACAAGCATGTGAATTGCTATACGCATGAATGAAAAGAAAACCCAATATAAAAAAATATAAATTTAATATAAACTCCTCAGAATTCAGCTAGATTTAGCCTTTCATCATTGGAGCAAAAAAAACCTGAAAAGTTAAATATAAAATATATACATTTATAATAAACCACTAAAGGGTGAAAAGGAAAATGTCAAATATTCTTTTGGAAAGTAAAGAATTTTGAAAAGTAAAGCTGAAAAGTAAAAATGTCGGATGTTTGTTGTCAAATGTTTGTTTACCAAAATCAATTAAAAAACTAAACACAGTATAAATAACATAGAAAAAAACATCCGAAATGTTATACATACGAATAAAATTAATACCCAGTATAAAAGTATATAAATTTATAATAAACTCCTAGAATTCAGCTAGATTTAGCCTTTCATCATTGGAGCAAAAAAAGGGGAAATTACAGGTTTAGCAGAATTTTCCAATAGAACTATGAAATGACCCCAGCATTGCCTCGTAAAAGAAACGAAGTGTTTGATTGAGGGCTGCAAATCATTCAACTCCTCTCCACATTAAACTCCTATAAACATACTCTATATATTAAATTCCTTATCTCTCCACAATAAGCTCCTCAGAATTTTGGTGGATTCAGCCTTTCATCATTGTACCACTAAAAGCTGAAAAGTAAAAATGTCTTTTTGCCTTGAGAACTGTATACGATGTAAGGAACTGAAAAATTAATGTTTGTTTACCAAAATCCATTAAAAACTAAACACGGTATAAATAACATAGAAAAAAAAGCATACGATATGTTTTACCCATCAATAATATGAAAACCCAATTAAAAATATATAAATTCATAATAAACTCCTCAGAATTCAGCTAGATTCACCCTTTTATCATAAAAAAGCTGAAATAAAAAATAAAAAATAATAAAATTAAAAATAATAAAATTAAACTGAAACAAAAAAAAACCATTATAAAAAAGGCCGAGATTACAGATTTAGCAGAATTTTGCACGGCTGGGATTCGAGCCCGGACCAAAAGTTTAGAATGCACGTTGTTTTCCGAATGCGCCACAATTACACAGTGCCATGAAGAGTAAAGCGAAAGATATTCGCACTTAGATTAAAGGGAAGTTCTTGTGGGTTGGAAAATATATATGTCGGTGGAGTTTTAAGTTAGAAATAACTTAGCAGGATAGAAGAGAAGAAGAGAAATCGTTAGCTCTACAATAGACACAAATATATAGGCGCGGGGGATTGCAGTAGCGATTAAAAAGATCTCGTGACACTGATGGGCGTGGTTGATTCGAATTTTCCATCGCGTGTCGAGAGTGTCAATACGCCGTTAGATCTGATCTATTTTAGAGTATTAAATCTGATTCGAAAAATTATTATTTTCATTTATTATTCTGGTTTAATATATGCCTTTAAACTTTTTGATTTTATTTATTTTTAACTTTTCGCTCGCTGTTTGTAATTTATGCCTAAAGTGGCCGCCATATCCAGAGGGGGGGGGGGATTCCAGAAAATGTAACAGCTTACATTTTGTGGACGCACCCTCCAAAAATTGTTGGTTTTTTATTAATTAAAAATAAACGGTAATTAATTTCGATTCCGGAAGATATTACTTCCCTCCGCTGTGTTTAACGACGCCTGTATGTAAAATTTCAGGATAGTCGCTTCTAAAATCTGGATTTCTATGCAAAATCAGACAAACAAACAAATTTTCATTTGTATATATTAGATAAAATTCATTCTTTGTTCTTCCTCTGTTAAACGTATCCCAAGGCTTTGCTATTTTACCTGTTTCTTTGGAAGTTTTGGTGAAAGACGCAGTAAAGCAATGAAAGTGATAGCAATATCACATTAATCCTAATAATAAATTGAATTCCTCAGATTTCAACATCGAAAATTTTCTTGAGCTCAGCTTGTCTAGAACAGAGCATCTCCACCTCTGATCCCAAAAGGGGTCACAAAGCGTTTTCTAGAGAACGGTTATTTTTATTGCAATTATTTCCATAGTAAAATTTACAACGTAGGCTTTCACAGTTTTAATACAGATAATTCAATACCGCTACATCGTAATATTAAACTACATACACACAAACATGTATATAAATATACATGTACATATTTCTGAAAGCTTATACATATATACATATATATATATATATATATATATATATATATATATATATATATATATATATATATATATATATATATATACAGTGAAATTTCTCTGGCCAGCCACCCCTATTCAACGGTCACTCATCTAAACGGCTGTAATTTGAATCGAAACAGCCAATGGAATGGAAGAAACCTCTTTTCGACGGCCACCCCTCACAACGGCCACTTTTTTCTGAACTATCACTGGCCGCCTTATAGAAGCTTCACTGTATAATTTATATATATATATATATATATATATATATATACAGTCCAACCCCGTTATAGCGAACCCGGTATATAACGAACTCACGGATATAACGAACGAAAATTTTGGTCCCGCCGTTTTCCTATTGTACGTAATTTAATTAGTATTGTGTCAGTTTATTGTAATCGATTTTAGTCGATTTAATTCATTAATGATCAGTTTTAATAGATTTTATTTTTTTAATACATCATTATTGAATACGCATTGCAGCTAATGAGTAATACATTTTGTGA
>OU015490.1:171321974-171466974 GCA_907164885.2 Dolomedes plantarius
CAGTTGAACCTATTTGATCTGGTAAATTAAAAATATGTCTAAACTGAAATGGCTTTAACATATGAGCTGTTATTTTTGAAAGTGGTATAAGTCCATTTTTTTCATGTATCGAGATATTTAAAGGTTTGTATTTGAATGAATTTAAAAATATTTGATAATAATGAATTTAAAAAAATAAATGATTTTTTAAAGCTCCAAATGGACTTATACCACTTTCAAAAATAACATATTATAAAAAATAAAAACAAGTGAAAATTCAAGTCCATATTTTTATATACATTAGCTTCAATGAAATGGATTTTTTAATGTAAACTCTTACTTACCAACATCACTATCAGACCAAATTGACATATTATCGTCTTTTTTATAGGTATGTGAACTCATTGTAACAACTGTATGAACTATTATTTATCTAAAACTTTGATTTTCTGCTTTAATAACAATTATATTTATATAATACTCCCTCTGCAATCTATTAGTATAAGAAACACAAACCAAACAGTAGGACTTGCGAAAGAAAACCAAACAAAATCAGTGAAATTACATCTCAAAAAAATTTTTTTTGCGATAACATTTTATAGCCAAAATTCTTTTGTTTACTTTATGAAAAAATCGTACTCCATTGAAAGTCTGATTATAAATATGAAGAGAAGGTGTCTATATCTTACTAAAATTACCGTTAACTCATTTTTTTTAAAGTGGACTTACACCACTTTCAAATATAACAGCTCATATGTAAAAATAACGACACACAAAGTGTGTAATTATTTTTTCTTTAAACCAATGCGGAGACACTTGTCGTGAACATAGAACATATCTACGTCAACATATCTGTCGTGAACATATTCTACATAGAACATATATTAAGCTTTCAGTGGCAAAAATTTCATGTATTTATGTTTTATAGGGAATGAGAAGTAAACTAAATGTGACATGATGCTGAATTGCACCTTCAGTAAAAAAGTAAGACTTCTGAGACCCCTTAAATGAAAAGAAAATTACCGAAAAAGATCGCGTCTCCTTTGGCGAAAGAAAAAATAACAGTTGCAAAATCCAAATACCCTGAAATCTGTATCTATAATAATAAATTTTTGTATGATCCAGTATTTATAAAAATAAACATGACTCTAAATTTTATTGAGGTTTTCTGAAACTCCATTACATTACTTCGGGAAGTAGTAAATAATACGATGCAGGGTAAAAAGTCCCAAAATATGTTGATTACATGAAAATGGAAATCAAAACATGCGATGGTTTTCTTAAAGCCTAAATAGTTAAAACCTTCATAATTTTCTTAATGCCTAAAGAGCGATAAATACTTTCAGCGGGAAATAGTACTGGGTTGTTGATTATCCCCGACCCCTCATTTTCAGAATCGACCTCCTCGAGGCAGCAACCTTAAAACCGGTCTCAGGTCTCTTCTGAAGGGAGGTCTGCAGTAACTGGAATCGACTGTGGAATCGACATATATATGTATAAACCGGAAACGACATATATATAAACAGATAGATAGGAAGAGGAGGAGGAATATATAGTTTGTTGGAGTGCCATGCTCGTACGACTTTACCTACAGTAGCAAGATATGTACTACATCAGAAAATATGTGCTCAGCAGTAAAATAAAAATATAAAAACTAAGCCTTCTTCAGATAAGTAAAAAATAAGAAGAAGAATTAAAAGAATAAAATTCAAATATTTAGAAAATATAGCAAAAATGAGCGTCCGCCAGGTTGAACCGGGGAGTGACGCATGCGAGCTGCGCGCTCAAGCACTGCGCCAACATGGCACAGTAAGTTGAAAGATGAAGTAGATTACATTTGCACTGTATTAATAGTGAATTTCAAGGGGTATGTAACAAAAAAAGGAAGGGTTGAGTTTAAGTAGTTAAAAAATGTAAGCAAGATAAGTGAGAGAACTTTAGCTCTAAAGAAGACACGCCCGAGGGCGTTTACGGTTTTCACGTATACTGAAATCGTAGTCTGGAAATTCGAATATTATCACATTGTTAATGTTGGGAATGTTGTCGTAAAAATCCTTGGATATTTTATGAGCAGTTTCAGTAACAGTAAGCATGCCAAGGTCCCAACAGATAGATAGATAAATACACTGGTGCCCAAAATTATCTTTACATACATAAAAATAGTGGTATTTCATGCGATTCCCAATTAAAACCATTTATTTTACAGGAAAACGAGCGAAAGGCAAATTTAATTGTAATTATCGAATCCAATTCGGACAAACTATGTCTGATATGCAAATAATGGCTTTACGCCATGCAAAGGCTTGGAAAGTGCTTTGTGAGGAGTATGTTTCGCTGCGAATTTCTGCAATTCAGGATGTAATTTCGGTGTGTGTTGACTGAAAACTGTTTTGTATGGCTCCGAGGTATCATTTGGACGAATCTTTGAGGTGGAGAGCTGTCGGTCGTTTAGAGGCTGGACAGGCGTTGATGAAAGTAGCAAGATTGCTGAATGTTTCAAGACAGTCTCTGCCTTCTGAAAACAATTTCAAGATTCTGCTAAAATGTCTGGACAAGGCCATGGAAGAATAACAACCTGGAATAATAACATTTAAGACAAACAAAGGCCTTTATGCCCGAAAGCCAATGGTTTGTGTTTATCCCACCTCGCGAAACAAGAGGGACGGCCTGAATAGGTTCAGAAAACATCAGAGAGGGAATCAACAGCAATGGGCCTGGGTGCTCTTCAGTGACGAGTCGAGGTTCAGTTTAACCTCTGATTCTAAACATGTTTACATCTGGAGAGAACCAGGAACTCGAAATCTTCCCAGCAACGTCAGGGAATATGCTCGTAACAGCGGTTCAAGTCTGATGGTCTAATAAGGCATAATGATCAATGAAAGTCTTCCCTGTACGCTGTCGAGACATGACCTGTGTGTTGCCAGAGATATCGAGATGAAGTCTTAGAACCCTACGCAAGGCATTTTAGATGGGCATGTCGATCTGACATTTTTATGGATGATAATGCGTGTCCGAATCCATTAAACCTGGTTGATGGATTTCTTGAAAGCGATAGCATTGATTGGGCGAAAAAACTGGATGGCAAAACCTCCTGATCTGAACCCGATTGTGAACTTATGGTATGCTCTTGGAATAGCCGTCACATGATGAAATCTTCCTTCTGAACATCCCAGTGTCTTGAAGATGGCATTGATGGAGGAGTGGAATATACTGCCACAAACTTTAATTAAACACCTTATTAAGAGGTACAAATCTCGTTGACACATGAGAGTACGAGTTAGGGGAGATCACATACCCTATTTTTGCCAAAAATGTGCACTTGTTTCCCAGTTATTCCCTTTTTTTAACATCTCATTGTCACACTTTATTTCAATTTAAAATTTTTTACTATTGTATGTACTTATATTCCATTTCTCAGTTTATAACACAGGACTGCGAAATTGAAGTTTTTGAAAAATATTAGAGAAAATTTCATTGAGTTTTATGTTATTTGGTCTGCTGATTTCGAAAATGACCTCCATTTTTTTCCATCACGTCAGGATTTTTTGTAAAATCGATATCGATATTTTTGCTAAAATCCTATTTGAAGAGGAATTCGCCCAACAATTTTGCATGTACTATCTGGCAAAAGTAGTTTTTATTCATTTAAATCTATGTAAAATAACCGATTCTTGGTGAGGCAAATTGATTTTTCAGTAATCGATTATTTTTTATAGGTTTAAATGCATGAAAACCACTGTTACCAGATCGCACGAGCCGCCTCTGATCGAAAGAAAAACAAAAAGTTCCCTTGAGTTTAAACTTTTTACATCAAATTATGGTGCAGTTTCTAGAAGAAAATCACCAACATACTATTTTAATTTGCTTTTATTAAGGTAACTTACATAAAATAGACGATTGACCAAGAGGAGCAAATATTATGTATGTGTACATGAAAGCTTGAAACAAATTTTAATCTGAGCAAAAAACAAAACAAAACAAAATAAAGTTTCTATTTAAGTGCGTTTTCTTTTTCCTTGGAAACTTCTTTTTGACGTTCTTCTTTTATATTCATCTCAGGCCTATCTCGTGTTAACATCCAACAGTAGTCGGCGAGCATGATCTTGTTCCATCTTCCTTGATATTTGCGCTCCATATCTTTGATGTCTTGGTGGAACCTTTCACCCTGTTCTTCGCTGACTGATCCTAAATTTTCGGGGGAAAAGTCCCCTTGTAAGTGAAGGAAATGTATTTTGACACTCGTGGAGCAACCCAACGCTTGAAATTTGTCCAGCATATTCATAACAATTTCTTTATAGCCAGGATCCTTGTAATTACTCAGAAATTTACTGACGACATGTTTGAAGGAAACCCAAGCTTCTTTTTCCTTTGTTGTCATTGTTGTCATGCTAGTCTCAAATTTCTATCCTTCGTAAGCTTGCGGATATCTGGATCAACTAAGATTCCCTTTTTAAATTTGGTTTCGAATAAACCTGGAAACTTTTTGCACAGGTATTTGAAACAATCGCCATCTTTTGAAATAGCCTTGACAAACTGCTTCATTACACCTAATTTTATATACAGAGGGGGGTAACAATACGTTTTTTTGATCAACTAAGCTGTTCAGAATTACATTCTTGGTGCCAGGTACAAGATTTTGTCTTTTCGGCTATTCTTTTTTGACCCAATATTGAGTCTTATCACAGCTGTCCCACTCACAAAAGAAACATGGGAATTTTGTATATCCGCCTTGTTGACCAAGAAGCATGGAGATAACTTTAAAATCACCGCAAGTGGTCCAACCGTGGTGGGCATATTTTATTTTGTTGAGGACGAGAGCCAGGTTTCCATAGCGTTCTTTTAAATGCACCGAGTGTCCAACTGGTACAGAGGCATACTGGCTTCCGTGATGAAGAAGGTCAACTTTAAGGCTCCTTTTCAATGAATCTATAAACAGCCTCCATTCATCTTTATCTTAGGTGATATTAAATTTGCTCAATGAATCCAGGAACATCAGAACAATAGACCAGGTTCTCTTTTTCCTCAAAGTACTTAACAAATTCCTTTTCTCGATTCCTGTACCAATAAAAAGAGGTTCCTTTGGCCAATAAGTTTTTTATTTCAATCTGGAGCCCAACAATACAGCTTCCTCTTTCGAAAGGCCCAGATCTCTAGTCAGATCATTAAGTTCAACCTGAGAGAAAGGTAAAGGGCCTCCTAAGTTCCCCCTGGAGGCCCTTGCCACCTGAGGGCTTATATTCGGTAGAGGAGCTTTGATGTTCCAAGTCTCAAGGATCTGAAGAGATGACTAGCGATTCAGTTGGTGGCAAAGGCACTGACACATCAGATCCATGAGGAACGGGGCGTATGGCCGATGGAATGTTATCAGGATAGGAGATTAGCTTTTGATTTCTGTGGTTATACCCACGGACATGGCAGGGAGAAAAGTGACAATCATCAGAGTGGTTTTTCGGCTTCATATCATAGGAATTCCAAATCGTACAGCAGTCTTCTTTCCTGTGAGCCATAAGCTTAGATCATTGAGACGCTGCACACAAACTTTTACAGGAACCCACGATTTGTCCTAATCTCTGAGTTTCATGCCAAAATACGCAAGATAAAGTTGTCTTACATAGTCTGTAATGCTAGGGGAGGTGTCACAGACGGGTATTCTGTAGGTTTCACCACGATAGAATGATGGTCAGGCAGGGAGGGAATAAATTCAACGTCGAAAAAAAAATTTATGGTAAATTTTCATAAAAATCCAAGTAAAATTGAATTTTTCAAGAAAACGTGACGTGATAGAAATTTTTTATTATTTTTTTTAAAATCAGCACCAAAAATACATAAAGTTCAGCCATCAATTCCCTTGTATTTTTTTCATCGCAGGCCTGTGTAATTAATATTTTTCATATGTTATGATGGTCTCTATCACCCACAAAAATTTCATTCAATTACACTGCTGGCCACCCAAATTGCAACACCAAGAAAGACAAGAGATATCACAACAAAATTTATTTTGCAGATAACATGTTGACCAAGTATCAAATGATTAAATTTATAGACTTCTGTGAAGTGTGGTTCCTGCCAAAATCAGTAGCCAGAGTAGCCGCCATTGTTGGAGATCACCGCTGCCACACGCCTCGGCATTGATTCAAAGAGACTTTGGATGCGTTCTTGGGGAACAGCAGACCAAGAAGATTCCACACGTTGTCAAAGTTGATCTGCTGTAGCACCTGGGGATGGAATCTGGGTCAATCGTAGAGCAACCATGGACCACATGTTTTCTATCGGCGAAAGATCCGGAGAGCGAGGCGGCGAGGGAAGCAATTCAATCTGGCGATTGACGAAGAACCGTTGGACAATGCGTGCCACGTGTGGTCGCGCATTATCCTGTTGAAATATGGCTGTGGGCAAGCCCTGAAGGTAAGGAAGGACAACTGGCTCCAACACCTCGGAGATGTAGCGCTGGCTGTTTAAAGTACCGGCAATGCGTACTAGAGGTGTGCGAGAGTGATATCCAATACCGCCCCATACCATAATACCCGGTGCAGGACCAGTGTGGCGGTGCATAACGCAGCTGTTCAGTATCCTCTCTTCACGGTGTCTCCAGACTCGAATGCGACCATCGTGGTGTTGCAGACAGAAGCGTGACTCGTCAGTAAAAACAATTTCATTCCATTCTGCCGTCCACATCATTCTGTCATCGCACCATTGGCGGCGGAGACGTCTGTGGTTCTGCGTCAAGGGTAGACAAAACAATGGACGTCTTGCGGACAGACCACTCTGCTGTAAACGGCGTCGAATGGTACGCGCAGACACTGGATGATGCGTTACAGACTGCATGTGCTTTGCTATGGTTCGTGATGTGACTGAGCGATCCGTCACTGCCATGCGCACAATTTGCCTGTCATCACGTGAAGTGGTGCGCTGAGGTGGATGCGATCGAACACGCCGGTCCGTCGTACCCTCCTGCATCCAACGATCACATATCCGCATTACAGTTGTTTGGTTTCGTCCAACACGACTACCGATTCCCCTGAAAGATAATCCACAATCTCGGTAGGCCACTATCCTTCCTCTGTCGAACTCGGATACTTGATCAAAAGATGATCGCTGTTTTCGACGAGGCATAATTGATCGTTTTTTTGAAAAAACCACAAGAAAAACACAATTGCCGAACTTGAAATCGTCGAAATCTCCAAGCCTTAAATAGCGCTTTGAAGTGGTGCCACAGGCGCACGTGATGTGCGTCTGCTCTGAAATTCTAATCATTTGCATATCTCACCTCCACTAATGCATGTTGTAAATTTCATGTTATTTGCATGTTTCCTTCAGGCTGTTGCATTTACAGTGGCCAGCAGTGTATATAGAACAGTTTTGAGAAATCAGCGTTTTTGTACATCTAAAGAATAGTTTTGACACCAGAGCATATATATATATATATATATATATATATATATATGTATATATATATATATATATATATATATATATATACATATATACAGTGGCTCCCAAAAGTGTTCGTACACTTACCATTTTCAATGAAATAGGGGTCTATCCCTTAATTAAAATGAATATTTCAGAATGGGTATATAAAAATAATATCTATAATCTATTCTTAACAAAACTACATGAAATATTTTACAAAACATGGGCTTGTGGTGGCCAAGTGGTACAGCGCGCTGGTTTTCGGTGCTGAGGGTGCTCGGATCGAATCCTGGCGTCACGCTACAAAAAATGTCTCCGTTCGTGTCCTCCCTTCGTAGGGGGTAATGCTGTCCGCCTATATGGTGCCCCCATAATAAAATGGACAGTAAAATTGCGGCGTAGTATAGGCGAATGTTTGACAAGTGCCTCCGCATTGAAAAAAATCTTTTTTAAATTAAAATTTAAAAACATAGTAAAACTTTATTTTTAAGAAACCAGTAATCAAAAAGTAACAAAAACATTATCTCACAAAAGTCATCGTACACTGAAATATTTTCGGATAAATTAGTAATTAAAATTATCGTCTGGCGCTTTAATTTTATTTTCGAATTGTGGTGGCATTTAAAATATCGTTTGGCTTAAATTTTTGCTTGCCTACTCCGTAATATTCTATTTATTATTTAAAAATGGCTCGTAGTTGAAAAGAAACAACAAACAGCATTCGAAAATTGATTATTTTTGATCATAGTAGTGGTAAAACAGTTCGAAATATTGCTAAATTACTTAATTTATCCCATTCTACTGTGCAGTATGTGAAAAAATGCTTCAAAGAAGAAAATTGGATCGAAAACAAGGTAAGAAAAGGCCGTCCGGCAAAGTTAACAAAACGTGATCAGAGATTTATAATTAGAAAATTTGTGAAAAATTCACGTTTGAGTGCTGTAAAAGTTTCTGCAGAATTCAATAAAATATTTTCTACTTCAATTTCACCTGAAATTTTTTGACGAGTTCTCAGAACAGCTGGATTACACGGGCGTTCTGCCCATAGAAAATTTTTTGTGAGTGAGAAAAACAGAAAGTTTAGGCTTCCCTTCGCACTATCAATGATGAATTAGCCCCAGACCTATTGGAATAATGTCTTATTTGCCGATGAACATTTTTGGTGCTGATGGGCGTATAATTGTATGGAGAAGAAAAAAATGAGGAACTTAATCCCAAGAACTTAGTAGGAACAGTTAAGCATGCTGGTGGAGGTATCCTTGTGTGGGGGTGCATGTCAGCATCAGGACTAGGAAGTTTGGTATTTATTGATGGCATAATGAATCATTCTATTTTTATAAATATTTTAAGAAACAATTTAAAATTATCAGCTCAAAATTTGGGTATTGGAAACAACTTTGTTTTTTATCAAGGTAACGATCCTAATTACACGGCTCTCAACGTTCGCATCTGGTGTCTCTATAATTGTCCACAAGTTTTGAAAACATCATCTCAGTCGCCAGATTCAAACCCAATAGAATATATTTGGAGAGAATTGGAGGTTCAACTACGAAAACACGACATTCACACGAAAAGCGAACAAAAAACAATTATGATGGAAGAATAGAGGAACATTGATGCAGAAATTACGAAAGAACTAGTGCAATCTATTCCCAGACGTTTAAAAGCTGTTGTAGATGCTAAAGGATATCTTACTAAATATTAATTTAACGAAAAATTAGAATATTTACTAATATGCAGAGATTGTTTACAAGTGTACGATGACTTTTTTGAGATAAAGTTTTTGCTACTTTTTGATTATTGGTTTCTTAAAAATAAAGTTTTACTATGTTTTGAAATATGTCATGTTGTTTTGTTAAGAATATATTACAGATCTTATTATTAAATACCCATTCTGAAATATTCATTTCAATTAATGGATAGACCCCTATTTCATTGAAAATCGTAAGTGTACGAACACTTTTGGGAGCCACTGTATATACTACTTACGAAAATTTTTATATGAAGTCAATCCCATTAGTCTATATAACTGCGATGTTTAGAAGTGAAGCAGTGTAATCTTATATAAGTCACAGGTAGTAGGTGAAGATCGTGCAGGCAATCACGCTTCATCGAACTTTCGTAATCCCCCCGAGGTGATTTCCGGGAAGGCCACGGCGAGAAAGTGTGGCAAAAAACACGAGCAGACGTCATCGCCTCTCTCAATAATTTAATAAGGAAATAAAATAATGAGATTTATTATCCGTATGAAATATCTGTGAGATGCCGTGAGAGTTGTATATGTAGACACACATATGTGGGTGTATATATATATATATATATATGAAGGGGCCACAACCATAGTGAACCAAGTCCATTTAAACTAAATTGGAGAAATCAAGGTTTGAAGTTTTTTGTGTAACGTATGTGTAATGTTAGTGTAACGTTTTGTGTAGCGGAGTTTTTTGTGAAAACGTATTAATCACTTGATTCACTATGGCAGTGAATAGAACATGTTTTTAAGTTACTCCAACATGAACTATCTCCATTTTTAAGAAAATACGGACTTGGTCCACTATGGTTGTGAACCCCTCATATGTGTGTGTGTGTGTGTGTGTGCACATCAAATCAAAATCAAATAATTCAATTAAATGGAATAATACTTTTATTAATTTATCCGCATTATGATTACCTAATAGTTAAAAGATTTTATACGAAATATAGAGGAGTAGAAGCTATTTACTTATTTACAAACAGGGAAAATGGTTAGCTACTAGCTAAACACATGATTCAATCTCGGAAGTGCGTAGTACCACACCAACATACATGAAATTTAATTTCTTTTTACCACGTGACTCTTTGTGGCGTCATATGTCCAAGCGTCGTACAGTAGGAACGCGGAATTTAGTTATATAACGGAAGGACAAAAAAAAAAAACTAAAAATCTATGGAATGGAATTAAACTGGTGTGGCGTTATTATTACTTACCCACACACACACATATAAATATATACATTGATTTTTTTCTAAAAAAATAAGTGGGTATACTGTGTTTTCTCAAATAAAGGTGTGTATTTTTAGTACCGTGTTTTCACACGTCACGTCACGTCACGGGGGAATGAAAAACTCGAAATTAACCTTTTCCTAACGGGGTGGGATAGCATGTAGCCCAAGGATATATATATATATATATATATATATATATATATATATATAACCCCCTTAATGGCCGTTCCTACAAAGGGGGTATGAACTTTCCCGTTCTAAAGAGGGAATCGGAAAAATGGGCCCCGTAAGCTAAAGGGGGAAAAAAAACTTTTTGTTATCTATTAAAAATTTATTCGTAAGTTTCTTAAACTTTCGGTTAAATCAAAATATTACTTTAAAAAAATGGTGGGGATACGCCGTATCCCCGTGTAATAAATATATATATATATATATATATATATATATATATATATATGAGGCGGTGAACGGCAAAGTGGTGTAAGTCAAAAGCATTTTACTGCAAAAACTACAAAATTCTACTATAAATTTAACAAATTATAATTCATAATAATTATTATAATATTGCAATTCCACTACAAATTGAACATGGAGTTTACATTTTTGCCCTCAAATAAAAAAAGGTGAAAATGGGACTTACACCACTTTGCCTTTCACCGCCTCATATATATATATATATATATATATATATATATATATATAACAGTTCCGTAACTGACTCATTCATTCACTGACTGACTGGCTGACTGACATACAACGCACAGACCAAACCGCTGGACCTAAAGGACTGAAATTTTGCATGGCGATTCTTCTAATAGTGTAGGGGTGCACTACTAAAGAATTTTCAAAAATTCTTCTTAGATTTTTTAAAATTAAATTTTTAAGCTGTTTTTTAAACTTTTTTTACGTTTGCATTTAAAATAATACATTGAGGGTTATAAGATTTATATCACGAGAAAGATCATAAAAATTCCTTCAAAATGAAATTTTTTTCGAATTTTTACCTCCATTTCCTGATTTTTGGTGAATTTTTAAAGATTAATTTTTAGAATTTAATTTATTAAGTGCTGATCACGTGATTTCTTTTTCTGGTACTTTCAATAAATTTATCGTCACGTGCGTAACAACTAAATAGACAAAAAAAATATTTTTTTCTCTTTCTAATGCAGCAGACGATTGGATATTATAAAAAAAAAATGCATATCCCTTACGATTTTTTTATAAATATATATAGATAGATATATATTTTACATCAATTGTATACATTGATCATCGCATTTATTATAAATATATATATTTATTTTTTGGCATAAATTGTATACGTTGACCGTTGTATTTAATTTGAATGTACTCCGTAGCGAAGCGCGGGTTTTCAGCTAGTATATATATATATATATATATATGTGTGTGTGTGTGTGTGTTAGTTAATCACGGCTGATCGCGAGTTCTGGAGGCACCAGCAGCAGCTTTCGTAATCACACCAAGGTGATTCCGTGTGACGAAAAAGTGTGGCAGAAAACGCGGACAAACGGGATCATCTCTGTTCCATAAATAAAACGGAAGAAAGCTGAATGCGGGTTAAAGTCCCGTAGCTAATCCAGCCGTAAAAATATAATGTGGATGGGTTTAAAGAGATGAAGCGATAAGCGAACCGCTATTTTGCTTGGGAAGTCAAATAATGAGATTTATAGAGGCTCTTATCCGAATGAAATATTTGTGAGTTGTAAATGTAGACAAACACGCACACACACATGCACACGCACGCGCGCTCCCGCACACACACACACACACACACATACACACACACATATATATCCTATAGACACCCAACTCTTTTTAGACGGTAGATACATTGCTCAGAAATTTGTGTAAAATTGAAACGTGTAAAAAACGAAAAGCTTCCTGTAGTAAAATTGGGGATACGTTCCATATTATCCGAATACTGTGTAAGATGAAATAAAGAATTATGTTTAGTTTAAAAATCGTGTAAAAAAATTGCGGAAACTGTAAAAGTTCTGATATACATACGAATGATATTATACATATGCAATTTTATTGAGCAATAAAACTGAAAATACATAGTTACATAATTTATAGGTAAAAATACGTAGTGCAAGCAAAAAAAATCTGTTAAAACAAAATTAAGAATATAAAACTCAAAATTCAAAATATAACTAAAGAAATAATATTTAGTTACATAATTATTCGTCGCTACTGGATAATAAGCTCATTTGTTTGCGATGACAATCGCTTATCATTGCTAGAGATATCCACATCCGTCAAGCTCTCTAATGGAGACTTTCGTCCAGTAATACTGTTTTGAACTAGCGGACTACTTTCCGAAAGGTCTTGCGCTGTGGACATTTAAATTAAAAAATCTGTTATATACAATTGAACTTTCGATTTTTTAAATTCTTTATACAACTCTTGATACCCAGCCAAACAATTCTTCATAACTCGTTCGAATTTTAGGGCACGTTCCACGTTTGGATCAATTTTTAAAAAATGATTCACCATACATTTTCCAAATGTTAGACCCTCGCCAATTGAACTTGCAGTTAGTTGACCTATTTAGGCATATATATATATATATATATATATATATATCTTGATACTGTAACTATGGAAATTTTTAAACGATGTCTGCCCCATTTGTTAATACAACTGCAGTGTTTAGAACTGAAGCACTGTTTCCTTAAATTAGTTGCAGGTAGAAGGGCAAAGTAATTAATTATTATTGCATGCATCATTAAGTCGTTTGGATTTAGAGCGGAAAGTGGATTTAGCGAATTCCTAAGGACTTTTAAAAACTTCGTTGAATCGGGGTTTCTTCATTACTTTTTGAAAAATAAAAACTAAGTACTAATGCATGTGAAAAATAACCTACTGAACCACCTTTCAATGTTACTCTTTGCTAAGCGTTTAAGAGTTACTGTAAAAACAAAGAAAGTTGAGGGATTACTCGTCCTTCTGATTTTAGTTTCAAGATATATAAGCGATCCATGACATTTAAATAATAACTTCTCTAATGAGGCTTTTTCGTTTGTCTAATATATGTTAATTAATTAAAGGGCCTGAGGTAGCCAAGTGGTAGCGCGTTGGCTTTCGGTACTGAGGGTGCTCGGATCGAATCCCGACAAGCGCCATTAAATACCTTTGTTTCTAGGCCGGATATGGGAACGTTAAATTCGTATAGTCCTTCTCTGAGGTCAGGGGGTGGGAAAGGCGCGATTCCTCCAGATGTCGCCCCTGGGGGTGCTCGGTCCAAATTGTGGTGGCACCTAGCCAAGTCTGACTCCGACCCTTGTAGTATATTATAAACCTCAGCCCGCTTAGCCTATATAGACTTGGTCGGGAACTTCCGACCTGGGGGGCATTAGGACCAAAAACAACAACATATAAATAAATGAAGAAACTTTTCACGACCCTAAAGGTAACTACCGACCATTTTGATGTATAATGAGATGTTTTATGGAATGTTTCCGTTTCGTGGTGGCAAAAATTTCTTTGCGAATTACTCACATAAAAATTCGCAATCAAAAACTCATTTCGAGAAAATATGAATACTCAGATAATTGCGAGGTTCGATAGTAGGGTAAACTCTTGTACCTAGGACCGGCTATTTTCAGATGGCAGTATCTTTACTTATAACTAACTTACAATAATAAAAATAGTTTGTATACATTACGTGCTTTATTCTCTTTAAATAAAAATCACATGAATTGTAGGAAAAAAAAATTTTGTAAATGATATTGAAAATTAAAAAAAAAAATTACAAATGGCCCTAGGTACAATAACACTATTGTACCTAGGGCCAGTTATTTCCAAAAACTGAAATTGTTGTTTACAATAAAAAAAAAAACAATTTGTATGCATTATTTCTTTCATGCACAACTTCTAAAATCTTCGTATGGAAGAAATGCTAATTTTAGGCAGTGTCTTAAAGGAAGAAATGATCATCACTTTCTAATGTATGTTTTTCTCCATTGTCTTCTTAATAATCCCACATAATTTTTCTGTTTCAAACACAGATTTAATAACTTTTTTTAACAATTACTTTTTTCAATATTTGTGCTTGAATTTCATTTTTCTCGGAGGTATCAGTGAGAATTCTACACTTGCCAAGTTTTCATCCACCTCTTTTTTACCAGAGGTCATGGCCCTAGGTACAAGACAAGATTATGGCCCTAGGTACAAGATGTTGTTGTTTTGGGCAAAATGGCTTCCATAGCCAAAGACCTGCCGAAACCAAACTTTGTTTTTATATCCTTTTTTCCTTTAATGATTACAAAAATTATTTGCTATACATTAAAACATAAGTTTTCACTTACTTTCACAAAATAAGACTTCAAATTGGAGTGAAAAAATTTAGTTTTGATCATCAAATCAAGACCTTTTTTTCTATTTAACTATAGCTTCTTCTTGCTTTCATTAAAAATGGCTGTTATGATTTGAAATAGTGTTGTCACTCACTCCAATGAGTAAAGATGCTGTAAAATAATAATTATTTAAATAAAGCATGGTGGCCCTAGGTACAAGAGTTTCCCCTACTTCCTGAAATACAAGAAGAGCCTTGCTGAAATATATAACAGAGGTTTCTTGTAATATTTCAATTTAGTGGCGGCATGAATTTGTTTAACAAAGCAATCAGACAAAAAGTGCAACCATCAAAAAACCACATCGCTTTTTCATGAATATTCTAAATCTTTCTCATGTCAATATACACCTCTGAAATATTTGGGATGTTTGGGAAATGCCATTTTCTGTCCACTCTTTATCGGAATTAGAATCTGAATCCCTCTCGCATTCAGCCCCAGGGCAGCCTCGTGGTTCAGATTTCGGACTGAGGGAGCTCGGTTCGAATCTCGCCAAGCGTCAGTGAATACCTTCGTATAAACGCCGAGTATGAGAAAGTAAAATCTGTAGGCACCTGAGAGGTGGTAGGGGATGGAGGAGGGCACGAGCCAACCAGATGTCGAATCCCTGGGATGCTCGGTTAAAATTGTTTCTTCGCGAATATTCTAATGATTAGTAGTTAACCTTGACTATCTACAGAGTCTTCCAAGTTTGTTAATATGCCATTTTATGTCCACTCTTCTCTGGAAAAAGAATCATAATATCTCCCAATTTCGGTTTCAATCATAAATGCGTCTTGGTGGAGGATTAAAATGTAGAAATATCCATTTTTTTAAAAATTGGGTGAAAATACTTTCTTATAGTATTTCAACCAATTTAAAATGGAAATTTTTAGAAAATGGCCTACTAATAAAAAATAATGTGGAAATTTTTCGTAAAGGGGATTTCAATTTTATATCCTCAAAAACGAATGAGCTATTATATTTCTTTGCTATTTACGAAAAAGAAAAAAGGGTCTGATGGAGATTGCCTAGTTTTGATTGTAAACCACTCGATTCAAAGGAAGGAAATTGATCGATTCCTTTGAATCAATGAATCGAATCTATCTACTTGAATCATTAAACAAGCAAATATTTTATTGAGGACGCAGGAGCCCAGTTGGCAAAAAGGGTAGCAGGCTAGTGATCTGAAAGTCACTGGTTCGATGCTCGTCGCTGACAAATCCGCTGCCGTATACACTAATGGCGGCTGGTGCACGTAAAATCTGTCTTGGCTGCAATGTCCTCCAAATTACCTCTGGAGGTGAAGTGTTCTGGTCTCGTCACTTGACTCGGTTCAAAATTACTGTACTGGTCCTTTTTCCAAGTCGGACTCCGACCCCTGTGGTGCCAGTCAAAACAGGAACCGCACCTTCATCGCCCATAGCCTTCGGGACTTGATCTGATGTTGCTGTCGGTCAAGTGGCATAAGCAACAACAACATTTAATTGCTTTTATTCCCCACAGCTTTACGAAACCCAGCTGGTTCGCCACGGGATCATGACTTTAGGCCCGGCTGGAGCTGGGAAGACGACCTGCATTCGGACCCTTATGTCTGCTTTAAGTGCCTTGGGAAACCCTCACAGGGAGATGCGTATGAATCCAAAAGCTATAACAGCCCCTCAAATGTTCGGACGCCTGGACGTGACGACAGACGATTGGACAGACGGTATATTCTCCGCTTTGTGGAGAAAAACCCTGAAAACAAAGAAAGGTGAGGCTTAAAGCTTGATAATGAATTCACCCCAATCTATTGCTTAAGTCTGCTGAGTAATTGCCCCATTGGATTAGCTCAGGTCAATGTTAACCCATGGAGAAAATTGTTCCAATGATTGCCAACTTGGATTTAAAGTTTTTTTTAAATTTACTGTACTCCGTAATAGAGAGAGAAATTTTTGACTCGAATGTCTTTTTCATTTTAGAAATTTCGCCCACCAAAAGAAATTATGTGCATTTTAAACACAGTTCAACCTAATTTCCCCCCTAACAATTCAAATTTAAAAATATTTGCGTTTCTTTTAAAGGACGCGAGAGACACCCAAGTAAAAAATTTCTTTCTCTATTACGAAGTATAATGTTTAAAAAAAATCTTTCTATTCAAGTTGACAATCACTAGAAAAAAATTTCTCCATAAGTTAACACTGAGCTGAGCGAATCCAATAGAGCATAATCCAACGCCTTATGAAAACTTTTGTATAACTTGATGAGTTGTAAAATATAAGCCAATCATCAATGATATGTTTTCAAATAAAAATAATGAAAGAAAACTATTTTTAAGAAGAAAAAGCAGTTTCAATATCTGGTTTATTACGCAAGTTCTAAACGTTCATAGAAACTTTGATATAATGCAAAGCATAGGAATAGGCATAATTAACTTTAGAGGCTCCTGGGAGCTATAGCTCCATATCCTCTGTATTCAATGTGAGAGTATCATGATTACCGTTCTCTAAAATTGATTATAATAGTACTGAGAGTATGTGTGAAGAAAGAGAGGATTAAAAAAAAAAAGAGTTGACTTAAATTAAATTGCAAAAAGTTTTAACAGTTTAGGTTGGTAGGTAATGAAGGAATAACTGGGGGTGTAGAGAAAAGATTAATAAAAGAGAAACAGAATTTTTGAAAAAATATTTAACCTGAGACAATCGAGGAAGATTCAAAGAGTAAGGATGGCCGGACAGAGATCTAATGAGCGAGAAAAGGCGAATTCTACGAAGAGAGCTAATGGGAAATGAGTCAGTGGGCGGAGCAATAAAAAAGTAAAGCTATTCTTTATCCTTTTATTAACACGTTCGCTGCAAGTAAAATTGATATATCCATCCTCAGAAGCCGACGTTTCTATGGTGTCCACCACAACATCACTATCTCCTTCCGATTCACTCGTAGAATCCCAACCGTAATCTTAATCGTCTGTGCTGTCATAATCAGAAAGATAACTTTTTTCTAATAATTCTAATATTTCGGCTTCAGTCAATTTTTTATTTACTTTCCTTTCATTGGGCTGTGAAGGTCCTGCCATACTTGTACTGTCCACCATTTTTAAAAACGCACATAAAAAAATTAAACTCAAAATTTGAAAACCATGCACGCAAAATATAAAAATAATGCTTCACTAACATGCCTCAAAAACCTCTTCGTTCAACCTCCAAGGCCGCACTAAAAATAAAGCATATAACTTATCTTAGTCGACCGTCGTCCCAGAGAGTCGCTGGCATAAGAGGTATCGCCATGCTGACGCGCCAGCGCATCAGTGGTACCGAACGTGTTAAACTTTTAAAGAGTAGTTTGCTGTCAATGGGGAGCTATAGCAAACTGTTTTGGGTCTAAAGAAGGTAAAGATTAAGCTCGAGGAACCTGGTCTGACCTCCTTACTGGAGCACGGGGGAAAATTTTCAACCCAATGTAATCAAAGATTTATAATCTCCGAATTCTTTGAACTTCGTTAACAAAGCATTCGGAACTTCGTATTTTACACTACAGTGATATCATCAGCAACGACACAAATATTTTCAAGTATATGACCTAGCTAACTTAACTTTATGAAATAAGAGCAATATTTCACTGAAAAATCTCTTATTATTTTAGGTGAGTTTGTATGGTTAGTATTAGATGGTCCAGTTGATGCAATCTGGATTGAAAATCTGAATTCAGTTTTGGACGACAATAAGACGCTGACACTTGCTAACGGTGACCGTATACCTATGTCGCCATGCTGCAAGGTCATCTTCGAAGTCCACAACTTGGAAAATGCATCCCATGCCACCGTGTCTCGGAACGGGATGGTTTATATGAGCTCTTCCTGCCTACCTTGGAAACCCATTCTCGTGGTAAGTATACACTTCTATACCAATTGGGCTTGAGTTAAATGCATGCTAATCAGAGTAGCTATAAGACGAACATCCTCCGTGGTCTAATAAAACCTTTCCCGGTTGGAGACGATCTGGTTGGCTGGTATGTGTCTTTCACGATTTCGTCTGTTTGCTGCAAAAAGAGAGAACTCCGATTCAACGGGTCATTTGGTATCATTCCACTGTTATGAAGTCCACGACCAGGGATCAAAAGGTTGTGTAAAGCAAACAACCCCCTACTGTATCATTCAACTCTTTCTAGTTCTCGGCGTTGAAATGGGTGTGTCACTAAATTACACCTATTCCTGAGTAGGTAACTCCCGTAAATTTTTCTATACGGCACAAGTAGTATATTCGGATGTCCCTACCGACTTCCCTGTTATTATAATGTTAAGAAACTCTTCTATAAGCCTCATGTAAACAATCATGTATCGTTCAAACTCACTCTGGGACATTTTTTTATTGCATTCTAACATGCATGAAACGGCGGTAGACTTTCTTTTGTCTTGGCAATGTCAGGCGAATATCCGCATGTCGGAAAGATACGTGATTTCTGCATTATAGACAAAGTGACATTTCTTCCCATTATTGCTACTATCAGTTTTTGATTGTGCTTACAGAACACCGTTAGAATTTTGTGTGTCTAAAACATATAGATTACCGATTACAGAGATGTTAGATTTCATTTCAGCATCAATATAATTCTTATTACTTTATAAGCATTTCTGGTGAAGTATTTTTTTTTTATATTTTCAGGCTTGGTTAAATGGATTAAACAAGTTAATAGCTCGAGCGATCACTCAATTGTTTGATCGTTCTTTCGAGGCCATTTTCACGTGGTCCGTCGAAAACTTGGTGTTCCGGATGAAGATTTTGCAGTGCATGATTATTACACAGGTACATGTATTTAAATTATAGCGACGTTCTCCATTTTAATGCTTTAGTACTTTCGACATCCTTGTGGCTTTTCCATTATTCTTTCATTTAATTGTTCTCAGTCTATCTCTAGAACTTTGTAAATAGTTCCTTTTATTTAGGCAGCTGTGTACTAACCCTATTGGATTTGTTCACCTCGATGTTAACCTATGGATAATTTTTATAAACGTTTAAAACCCACTGTGTCAGATTTGTTTTCAAAGAATAATTTAAATTCTAAAATATTATTTTCATTTTAAAAAAATGAAAAATACTCCAAGATGTAAAATTTCTTTCTCTGTTACGGAGTACAATTTAAAAAAAAAATCTTTAAATTCAAGTCGGTAATCCTTGGACACATTTTCTCCATAAGTTAACATTGAGGTGAGCAAATCCAATAAGGTTAGTACAGAGCAGCCTTAATAATAAACCAGATTCTGATTATGTGAAAACCATATGAAGGCAGTTCTGACATAACTTGGCGAGAAAAACATGATGTACACTTTCACTTCCTAGAGATTTCATTCTTAAATCTATGAAATGAATAAGAGGGTCGTCTGCATTTATATTAAATTTCAAAGAACTCATAGTTTCAACTTTATTAGTTAAAGAATGCTATGGTTATTTGTATATATGACAGAGCTGTGCGTATAACATTTCATGACAAATTTCTTGATCCACCTATCGGAAATATTATGGTAAG
The DNA here is from genome assembly GCA_907164885.2 of Dolomedes plantarius. Lineage (NCBI taxonomy): Eukaryota > Metazoa > Arthropoda > Arachnida > Araneae > Dolomedidae > Dolomedes > Dolomedes plantarius. The sequence goes on from OU015490.1 coordinate 171,342,209, forward strand.
AAGATTTTGCTGCATGTATTACTACGCAGGTATAACGATAAAATCAAAGTGGATTTCAACATTTTAAATCTTCCTAGCAAATATTTTTATGGAACAAGAAGATTCTAGCAATTTCCCAAATGTAATTATAGCAGCTCTACAGGGCATCTTCATTCATAAACTCAAAAGATTCCTTTTATCCCAATCAGCAAAACTTATTCTTATTTAGGTCACAAATAAGCTATTGTTAAATTTGGTGAGTCAGCAAAACAAACTTATTCATCTTGAAATATGGTCTACAGATAACGTCAGCAGTAAGAAGCTTTTTAAGCATCTCATGCGCTCTTACGTTGAGACTTTTCGTTCGAAACGCAGACATTCAAAATTACAAAGTGTCATTTACTATCACAGACTCCTGCAACATTTATTTCTCGAAGGATGATTGCTTAAAAACACAACAATTTCACTCGTCATATACAATACTGTATAAGACCATCATGAACTTCCGTGTATAAATAATTATTGTTTTATTAAAATTTCTGAGTTGGGCTGGTTTGAATCATTACGACCATCCTTTGAAGCACGAGAGCTAAACTGACTAGGGCAAACAACTTAAAGCTAATTGCGATCAACTACAAACACCCGTGTCTACTGTAGGATTTTAAATTTCTGGAGCTTAAGACTGAGAATTCAAATGTAGCTCTCCAGAATTCCTAAACTTGTTTAATTTAGTGCCCTGAACCAGTTTCTTAATTGTATTATGTAAAATAGTATGTGATACACTGCTTACAAAGAACAACCCTCCTGGCTTAAAAACCAGGACTAAAAATAAAACTTCAAGAAAAAAAAGTAGTTTATTCGCTAGGTTTTTTAAGCTAGAACAATCGGTCGATTTTCATGCGCTCAAATTTTTAAAGTTGTATCCTTTGTTGGTAATAAAGTGTGTACAATGCTGCCTCAATCAAAAGGACTTTTCTGTATTCTCAGATGATTGCGCTGCTAAAAGGTCTTCTCCCCAAGGAAGAAAAAGATATAAGCATTTTAGCCTTTGTTCTGCAAAAGAGCTATGTGTTCAGCCTTATGTGGAGCATAGGAGCATTTCTAGAGATACCTGATCGACAGAAGTTCGAAAATTATTTGAGGAACTTTAAAGATTACAGTTTAGATCTTCCGATGATTGACCCTTCAGCTGGCACCATTTTTGATTATTACGTTGATGGTCAAGGTAAGTTTTCTTCATGCATAAGAAAATGTGATTTTATTTTCTTCTTCAGGCACAGAAATAATTATTGTTATCCACATCTTTTACAGTTTTTAGCATGCCATGAATTATCGGTCTGGTAAAAGGGACTTTTTTCTTTGCAAAAATCACCTTTGAGAATCGAATCCTATTTTCAGTTTTGCCATTATCACTTCCGATTTCGACTCTCCTCGCTGCAAGTAGTTTTTTTTCTTTTTTGATGAAAGATACCTTCCCTTTCTAAAAACGGCTTGACAGATCTTGCGATTACGGCATTTGAAATTGTGACTTTTAGAACAAACACTTGTGTAATGTATGATCATCATCATCAACATCGTTGGTACGACAACCCAGTGTGGTCCGGGGTCTTCCGTAGAGTATTCATCCATTCAGCCCTCTGTCGGGCAAGGGTTTTCTAGTTGGTTATTCGGATGACTTGAAAATCATTGTCTACACAGTCTCACTATCAGGCCCTGATTTTCCATTAGGCCCAGTAGGCCCGGGCCTAGCCCCCCCCCCCCAAAAAAAAAAAAAAAAAAATTTTTTTTGATTTTAAAATAAAAAAATCACAATTCAATTTCTTTTTATTTTACCTTTTTTAATAGCAATTTTTTTATATATCCTTTCAAATTTGATTGATAGGTTCATCATATGTATAGTTTTATGTATAGTTCATCATATGTACGTTATTGTGTATATAAGGGATTAATAAGTTTTTTTGGTTGCATTGCATTGGTGTTTTAATGATGAAGTTAATATGTTGTATTGCTTTTTGTTATTTGATAATGTTCTAGGCTTCTACGCTTCAAATAGCCAATTCTTAGTAAAATGGTACTTTCCCAATGATTCATGATAATTTTTTTTTTGGGGGGGGGTTGTTTCAATTGTAGAAATTTTACGCCCACATCAGTGTTAGGGGACCCCCATCCCGAGTTGTGCCTATAGTCAAGAATTTTCTAAATCGGGCCCTGCTCACTATCTTACCCTACGTCTCGTGCCGTATGGCTCGTGAGTGAAAATTTTATTAGTTATTGTAGAATTCATTGGGTATATCTTTGTAACACTAATTTACCGAATTTCTTTGTAATCCTTTAGTTCCATGCACACTGATCCCTTTGTAACACTGATCGCGTTTTATCATAGAATCAGAAACCAAAAGTTAACTTTTAAAATAGAACTTGCTTTAAAAACTATTCGACACAGTTTATTCTTCCCAGATAAATTAATTCAGTGGTAGTCAACCTGGTCTCTACCGCCCACTAGTGGGCGATTCAAGCTTTCATGGTGGGCTGTAGGAATTTTTGACAGTTGTTACAAATTTTGTTCTTTCTCCATGTATCGAACACACTGCTAACACATCCCCGAGTTTGACTTTTTAAAATATGCTTTTGCAATTCACTTTTGAATTCCATCTCTAAACTTGGATTTCAGGTAATAATTCACCGGACACCTCTCGAAGTATACTCGTGGACGAGGGAGCAACGAATGATCTCCGTAGCCATCCGTAGCTATTTATGTATATATATACATAAAGTATAAATAAAAAGATAAATTTAAGTACATATTTTTTGCACCCCCCCATCTAAAATTTACTTTGCACTTGCGCTAAATTGAGTCACTGCGGATATGCACCGGTGGGCGGTAAATAAACTTTGCCATCAACAAAGATACAAAAGTGGGCGGTAGTTATTAAAAGGTTGACGACCCCTGATGTAACTTATAAAAAAAGTCCACTCTTCTATTGTCATCTGTACGGCAAACCTCATGCTGTTGAATTTAATACATTCTACTGTATGGATATCTTTGTATAATATATACATATCTCATAATATATAACTTTTTCTCCAGAAACCATCCATATTTATTCCCCAAAGTTTAGGCTAAAAATTTTTCTTTCAAATATGGCAAGTTTGTTTTCGTGAACATTAGAAAGGGTCCAGGTCTCAGAACCATAGATTAAAATAGGTCAGATAACTGTCTTGTAAAGCAGTAAGCCCGTTTTTCTTTTAAAACCCTTTCAGGGGCGCCGTTCTCACAGTGGGAACGCCTAAATCTAGTCTTCTTTTCACTTGTATCCAATGTATTCCAGTTAAATGAGCAGAAAAGTGGCTAGTGCTGCCATCTTTTATCAGTTTAAAGAAGTAAAAAAAATTTTCAACCTTTGATTGGAAAATTTTTCAAGACTTTTTAGGTTAATGAAAAAATGGGGGGAAAAATCTGCATCTTGCAAACGGTGGAGTTTGTTGCCCCTGAAAAGGTAAGGTTAAGTAAATTAGTAAAAATAACTCATAGTCCATCAAGAGCACTACTAGCAATAAGAGTACAATTTTTAACTTCTGAGTGTATGTTACGCGATGTATCATTGGCCTGATAAAAAAACAATTTATGTTTTAGAAAACTAATGTGAAGAATGCCGAGGATTTTTGGAATAACCAATACGACTTCTGACGTATGGCATCATGACCTCTTTAAGAAATTTTAGTAGTCAGCCCGTCTTTGATTAGACAGCTGTGTACTAACATGAGATAACTACCCCGAAAACTACAATCGACAATTTAGTGGCATCGTTCTCAAGTAACTGGATTATGGGCAGAAAGCAATGAACGCAAACAATCAAATATAAGAGAAAGGATTTGATAAGTACACAGTAACAGGAGGCTTAAATATACAGCTGTCATTAATGATGCCTTTTTCTAATTATTCATAAAACCTCCGAAAGTATAACTTGGTGTGAAATGATCAAAGACAGTGATATGTTTAATCGTTAAAAGCGTATACTTACCCTATTGAAGGAAAAAAGTAAATGAAATTTTCCTACCGCATAAAGTTGTGAGAAATTTTTTTAAACAGTCTATGTATTTTCTGGTCTATTTTTTACGAGCATCTCAATGATTCTCGATTTTATGTAGGCGAGTGGATCCATTGGTCAACAATGGTACCTGAGTACACTTACGATCCTGCGTCGACTGGGGAATATGCTTCGATCCTTGTCCCTAACATAGACAACGTGAGGACTGATTTCCTGATCAACACCATAGCAAAACAAGGAGACGTAAGATTAACGCTTTTTTTCTCTTCTCTAAATTTTTCAGAGCTGAATTCCTATATTAAGACTTGATGTTTTCCCATTTTACAGCCGGTTTTGCTTCTTGGAGAACCAGGCACGGCGAAGACTGTCATGCTCAAAGCTTACACCGCAAAGCTGAACTCGGAAACACACGTCAGCAAGAGCCTCAATTTCTCATCTGCCACATCGCCATTGCATTTCCAGGTAACACCAATCACTATCAAAGCTTTGAGGAAAATTCCATTCTAAAACTTGTTTTCAGTGCATTGTGAAATCCTGAAGATAAGTTCGGAATTCGATTTGATATCAAGGCCAGCCTTGTCAAGGTTTTTTATGTATATGTAAAATAGAAACATTATTTAAAGTGTATCTTTATATCTAATCACTGGGGCGGTTCGCGATTATGTTATCAAATTCTCAAACCGATAATTAAAAAAAACCTACTTCAGAACTTATTATAGAACTTCTAAATATCTAGGCCGACTCATGAGCATCCATTTTGTTTCTCAATATCGCTAAAATACACACTTTTGTCGATTTATCGAAAACGTCTATTTTAATTTCTTTTTCGGCTGCTTTGAGAATTAAATAAGATTAAGTTTAATAGAGAGAGTTTCATGTAGAATATAAAGTAGATATTATTCCAGAAACCGGAAGGTTTTAACCCCGAGATCCAGTCTTATGTATTTAACTGAGAGAAAAAAAAAGAAGAGAGTCATGTACGCCAACGTGAAGTAACACATATACCAGTTGACTTCACTGTGTAGCGAAAGGTCTATAAATTGTGAAAAAAAATTAATCATTCCGTTTTAAATTGAGTAAATAACTTATGTAGAAGGTACTGTAGAGGAGCTCCAGAACATTAATTATTATTATCAGTGTAAACTCAAATATAATATTGTATGATCATTAAAATGATAATTACTTGTAAAATTATAAGTAAATTAAGCGGAAATTTTCAAAAAGGATACGATGTTAAGATGTGATTTCTTGTACTGATAAACTGAACTTTGTTCGCACTAAGTATGTATGAAACGGAATGTCTTTCAGAGAGAGAAGAAAAAGCTCAAGATGGCGTCCACTCCGATTTGATTAACAACATTGGATTCGTTCATCTCAATGTTAACCAATGGACAAAATGTGTCTACTATTTACAGCTACATACATGCTGACAATCAAATAAAAATGGTATTTTCAGATAGCCTGAATTTTTTGCACATTGCAGCAGGATACATTTTATACATTTCGTCCACCAAAGGAATTTAGGAGTGTTTAAAACGCACTATACGAGATTTGTCCCCGAATCCTTTAAATTTTAAAATATTATTTGAATTTTAAAAAAATGAAAAATACTCCAAGGTATAATTTTTTTTCTCTATTACGGAACACAATTTTTTTTGAAAATAATCTTTCAATCGAAGTCGGCAATGCTTTTACACATTTTCTCCATAGGTTAACGTTGAGATGAGCGAATCCAATAGGGTTAGTACACAGCAGCCTTAAGTAATTTCTTACGTTATGAAAATATCTTTTTATGTAGAGGAGATACAGCTGCAGAACATAAATGGTTAGACTAAACTCAAATACCACGTTGTATGATTATTTAAATGATAATTTATCGGTCTATATCTATCTATTACTTGGTATGATTACTTTAAATTATAATTTCTTGATAATTATAAGTCTTAATAATAAGTATATTAAATGGAACTTTTTGAAAAAAGGAATGATGTTAAAATATGTTTTCTTGCAATAAGTTAAACATTATTCGTACTAAGTACATAATGAACGAAATGTCTTTCAATGAAGACAGAGAAAGACCAAGATGGCGACCACTCCAATTTGAGCTAGAAGCATAAGTAATTTATTCAGTTGTAAATTAAGTACATACCTTAATAAGTAGAGGAGATATTAAAATGATAGTTACTTGGTATACAATTAAATAATAAGTACATTATGTAGAGTGTTTCGAAAACAAAATGGCGTTAAAATATGCTTTCTTGGGATAGTAAAATGATTGTTCGCATGAAAAACAAAATGCCTTTTAATGAAAATAGAGAAAGCTCAAGATGGCGTCCACTCCAATTTGAACGAGAAGCATAGGTAATTTATTCAGTTGTAAATTAAGTACATATCTTAAAAAGTAGAGGAGATATTAAAATGATAGTTACTTAGTATACAAGTAAATAATAAGTACACTATGCAGAGCGTTTCGAAAAAAAGACGTTAAAATATCCTTTCTTGGGATAATAAAATGATTGTTCGCATGAAAAACGAAATGTCTTTTAATTGAAAGAGAGAAAGTCCAAGATGGCGTCCACTCTAATTCGAACGAGAAGCATAAGTAATTTATTCGGTTGTAAATAGAGTAAATATCTTCCTATGTAAAGAAGGTATTAAAATAATAATTACTTAGTTTAAAATTTAATGATAATCAAGCGGAACTTTTCGAAAAAAGGGCGTTAAAATATGCTTTCTTGTGTTAATAAAATGATTATTCGCATAAAAAATGAAATGTCTTTTAATAAAAATCGAGGAACCTCAAGATGGCGTCCACTCCAATTTGAACGAGAAGCATAAGTAATTTATTAACTTATAAATTAAGTACATATCTTAAGTAGAGGCGATATTAAAATGATAGTTACTTGGTATACAATTAAATAATAAGTACATTATGCAGAGAATTTCGAAAAAAAGGCTTTAAAATATGATTTCTTGGGATAATAAAATGATTGTTTGCATGAAAAGCGAAAAGTCTTTTAATGAAAAGAGAGTAAGCTAAAGATGGCTCCACTCCAATTTGAACGAGAAGTATAAATAATTTATTTGGTTGTAAATTAAGTAAATATCTTCCTATGTAAAGGAGGTATTAAAATAATAATTACTTGGTTTAAAATTTTATGATAATTAATTAAGCGGAACTTTTCGAAAAAAGGCTTTAAAATATGCTTTCTTGGGATAATAAAATGATTGTTTGCATGAAAAACGAAATGTCTTTTAATAAAAATCGAGGAACCTCAAGATGGCGTCCACTCCAATTTGAACGAGAAGCATAAGTAATTTATTAGGTTGTAAATTAAACAAATATCTTCCTATGTAAAGGAGGTATTAAAATGATTAATTACTTAGTTTAAAATTAAATGATAATTAAGCGGAATTTTTCGAAAAAGGCGTTAAAATATGCTTTCTTGTGCTAACAAAATGAATGTTCGCATAAAACAGAAATGCCTTTCAATGAAAATCGAGGAACCTCAAGATGGCGTGAACTCCAATTTGAATGCGAAGCATATGTAATTTATTCTATTATAAATTAAGCAAGTATCTTCCTGTGTACAGGCGATACAGATTGCCAGACTAAACTTGAATATAATCTCATATAACATATAAAATGGTAATTATTTAAAGTCCAAATTATACTTAGGAGGAACTTCGCAAAAAAAGAAATGACATTAAAACAACTTTTTTCGAATCGATAAATTCACTGTAACTGGATAATATTTTAAATTCTGATCACCGTTGTTCCGCGGTCAGACCATCAGGAGGAAAAACTGCAGAGTGAGAGAGAATTTTGGATCGGAATTCTGTTTGGAAATAAATCTAATAAATATTTCCGTTTAAATCTGATAACTGCGATAGTTTTTGGATCCTCCGGGAAGAATTTTGAGAATTCATTTCCTGATTGCATTCTAGTTGTCTGTCTGAAATATATGCTTTAATTTCAAAACACGTAAGCATTTAATCCGCAAAATGAAACAGTTAAATGATTGCGGAGATTAAATTCACGGAAGTTAGCCCGATTAGTGGCGATCAAAAAGACAGCTTAGGGAAATGGATGTTATATGATATTGAGGGCTTTGAGTAGCTAAAGCATGTTAGGTGCTTTGAAGGGTAGCTGTTTTGGATTTATTAACCCTCAAACGGTATAGTGGGGGTCGGATCCGACCCAAGGATGTCACTTCCCCATCCCGTAATCTCTCCTCCCATTGCAAGAGATCGAGTTGACAAGGAACCCACCCAGAAAGACTTACTAGACCACCTTACTAGATATAGGAATAAGTAAATGCGAGTGTCTTTTTGAACAACATTATTCATGATCACTAGTCATTTTTACCATATTTTTATTAACTCGCTTTCTTGTTTGTGTTTGTCCGGTACAAATCTTGCAATCGATTTTTAATTAACTTCCCGATTAGCTAGACATTTGAAACTTTTAGAATAGCTCAGTACACGATGACAATGCATTCTTTTAATACTTTTAGCCCTCTTTACGCAGAATTGAAATCATTTTCAGTTAATTTTGTTTTGTAGACTGGTGCAGCCATCTATCGACCGGGGCGGGGACGAAAAGTTAAACGCAAGTTAACTTCCAATTAACTTCATTTTCTTTCAAGATGACGGGATAATTCATCAAACATTTTAAAAAGTATTTTTTAATACATAGAACTGTCAAGTTTATATGATTCAACAGAAAATTTAAAAAATAGTATATAAAAAATTCTTTTTATCTTGTAATTATTTAATTATTTTTATTTTGTATTTTTAAAATTTTTTTATTTCGATTTTGAAGGCTAAAAATGTCAGTACATATTATTTTTTACATTTTCGTGCTCGGAAAGTTGGTTTCACTAACTTCTAAAACTAGGTAGACTAAATTACATATTAGACCTAACATATACAACATTCTATGTAAATGCCAAAGAGATTTTCTTTCTTTAACAAAATTACAATTCTTTGGTCATTTTTTCTAAAAAAAAAGGTTTTATTTCATGTAAAATATTAGCAATAAATGTTATTATACACCAAAAATGCTTATTGCGTATTTATTTCTTCCAAAACCTTCATCAAAAAAAGAGATTGGGTTGGATCCGACCCGACCGTACCAATTATTTTGTCTCAAACCACTGTACCGTTTGAGAGTTAGGATTTAAAACCTCTTCTCTCAGCATGGTTTTGTTCAAAGGACGAGAAAATAATTACAAGATAAAAAGAACTTTTTATATACCATGTTTTTAAATTTTCTGTTGAATCATTTAAACTTGACAATTCTATGCATTAATAAATACTTTTTTGAAATTTTTTTGATGCATTATCCCATCAACTTGAAAGAAAATGAAGTTAATTGAAAGATAACTTGTGTTTCACTTTTCGTTCCCGTCCCGACCGATAGATGGCTGCACCAGTCTACAAAATTAACTGAAAATAACTGAAAATTCATTTAATTCTGCTTAAAGATGTTTAAAAGTATTAAAAAAATGCATTGTCATCGTGTTTTGAGTTATACTAAAAGTTTCAAATGTCTAGCTAGTCGGGAAGTTAGTTAAAAATCGATTGCAAGATTTGTACTAGACAAACACACACGCAAACAAACACACAAACAAACAAGAAAGCAAGTTAATAAAAACTTGGTAAAAATATATAAGACTCTCGGATAGATGAATAAATAATAAGACTTTCTAATAAGATTCTTCTCTATCAATAAAAATTGAAAAATAGATATATAAACTATCTTTCTTTCATTTAGAACATGGAAATAAAAGATTAATGTACGTAGATAGAGAATAAATGGATTCAGTGAAGATCAATAAATGAATTTATAAACATAAGTAAATCAAACCATTCAGCAAGATGAGTGCAGCTATCCTAGTAATACGCTGCTGTGTTTACTTTACTTTAATGATTAGCTGTATTCATGTCTTTTTGTGGTAATTTTCTTTTAATGGCATTTTTTCCTTCTCGTTGATCCAAAATTAATGCTCTATTGTAAAGAATCATGGTATATTAAAATGCAAACTAAAAATTTAAAGGAATATAGTCGATGTTCAGTTTTTTAAACCAATACTTGTGAAATATTCTCTCTCTACCTTTCGTATGCCCCATGCAGGCTAGAGGGGTGCAGATCCGATTTTAGCATTGCTATTGGGCACCGTAAGGATCGGAGGCCACCTTCTGCCCCATGCCACCCCGATTTAGACCGAGAACCCCTAATGGCTGCATCTGGGAAATTCGTACCTCCTCACACACCTACAAACACCCCGAAGGGACTTTCCGGCCGACAGATTTTAACGTGCCCATACCCTGCGTGGACACGAGGTCATTCAATGGCGCTGGTCGAGTGTCGAACCGAGCTCTCTCAGCACCGAATCCCGACGAGCTAAACAGTAGGATACTCTGGGCCTTAAGGGGACAAGGAACCTTCAACCTCGCAATTTTAAATTTTAAATTTTTAACTCTATATACAGAAGGAGAATAATTTGTATTCTTTTTGACAACACTGAAGACCCTGTAACGCCACGTGTTTTGTGCGGTTCCCACGAAGAGCCCTCCACAGCTGCAGGATTTAAAAAACACAAGCCGTGCGTACCCATGGATTCTAAAATTGTGTGGGGATTAAAAGGCTATAAAATACGTTTTCACGGCCGGAGTTCTACGTTCCTGGTTTTCTGCGTGTTAAGCCCCAGTTTCTTCCTCACCCATAACTGGGGAACCGCCGCCTTTATCCACCGGGGTCGTCAGTCAGAGTATTCTGACGTTATAGAAGCAATATGTTCTCATAAAAATGCCATCGAGTCCAAGGCTGTCATCGAGCGCGGAATTTCTCGTTCCCCCCTCGGAAAATCCAGCAATTTCTGAGAAGACGCCACGCCACCCGCGTGGTCCTGAAAGCGCGCGCGAGAGAGAGAGACTTGGTGTTTTTGAGAGCGATTGCCATGTAACTTCGTTTGAGCGGACGTGTTTTTTAGAAGCTCCAGTTTTTGGGACTAGCTGAGTCCCGGAACGTGTATGGTGAATCTGCGCTAAATTTAATTGAATATGTTGTAATTGTTTAATGTTTAATTTTTTTGTAAATAAATTTTAATGTTAAGTTTTTGTTTTAAAATTGGCCTTTGCATTTTAATTAGGACTCTGACTTTCTTGGTCATGGATTCAGAAATAGTAATTTTAATTATGCTTCAGAGAATTGCCTTAACTACCTATCGTGATGCCACAACCCTTAGAATTCAAGGCTATTTTGGCAAAATATGTCTGTTTTCAAAAAAAGTTTCAAAAATGCTGGAATTTTTCAAAATGCTCCTTGCGCATTCCATATCAATCAAAAACCTTCAATTTTTTAATATATGTTTATTATACATATATTAACATAATTGTGCATTGAACTTTTTTTTTTGCACTAATCAAAAATCCAAATTTTTTTTAAAAAATCTGGTCGTTTTTTATGTTTTTGCCATATTTCATGGTCTACAAATTTGAAAAATATTTGTAGCTTCAAAGAATGATACACAGTTTCGTAAAAAATACTTTCATTAACAATCCCGAGAAATTTAGACGAAATCAGAAGACAATTAAGGCGCTTGGAGCATTTAGAAGAATTTTTTGAAAAGCAGGGCTTTTTCTTCTCCAAAATACTTATTTGTGAATTCTAAGTGGTTACAATGTAGTAAAAAAATCAATATTATTTATTCTCATTTTGTATATAGAGTAGAATATTGAAAGTTTAAAATAACGGTGTTTAAAGTCCCTTGTCCCTTTACAAAGTATCTGATTTTCTGCTGTCGTAACAATTAATACGCGTCTTCAAACTTTCCGCTTTCGACTTTTCCCCCTGTGTAATCCAGAAAAAATTAATGTTCTCCATAACACGTACTGATAGAATATTGCACTGTCTTTTGTACTTAGCCGACGACCAGTTTGCGTTTTTCCATGTGCAATAATAAAGCAAAAACATTTTATTGCATAATGAAGCAAAAATTTCTCATTACATAGTAAAGCATAATAAAGTTTTTAAAAAAATTTATTTTTTGCAGAAAACAATGGAAAGTTACATCGAGAAAAGAGCAGGAAATATTTACGGACCAGCCGCAGGAAAGAAGCTGACCATCATTATCGACGACATCAATATGCCACTCATAAATCAGTGGGGAGATCAAGTAAAAGACCGTTCAATTTATTTGTTGTTTTGCTATCATTTTAAGAAAAGAAGACATGTAAATATTTTGGTTCAACAGAAAGGAGATATAATGGTCACAACGAATATAAAATTTAACGAATGAATAGAAATGCTTTATAAGCATCGTTCAAAAGGCAGTAAAAATATAATCAAATGTTTTATATTTGGGTGAAAAGGGTTTCTCCTAATGCAGTAAGGTATCTGTGATTACTGCATTACGAAAATATTTGCATGAAAATTTCTAACTTTGTTTTGAATAGCATTTTTCGTATTATTTTAATGCTCTTTATATTGTTACTAGTATATAACCCCCGTCAAAAATGAAGAAATGTTGATCAGCGTTTCAAGAGGTGATTCATCATTTTCATCGGGCATTGCTGAAAACTGGTACTTAAACAGCAGTAAACAACAAAACAAAACTAAACTAAATCAAAACTAAACCAAAACTGCTTCAAAAGTGAATGACTCACCACACAGCAGGCATTGCTGAAAACGATACTTAAACAGCAGTAAACAACAATAAAATAAACATAAAACGTGAAACACAATTTAATTAACATTAAAATTAAACATTAAAAATGTAGTTATTTAAAGGGAATATGAAAAACCATGGAGTAGAATGAATTCGAAATTCAAGGGAATGACTCAATTGAATAAATGGTTCTTTTCAATGGATATTTTAATTTGAAGATATTTCAAAATCTAAACGGTTTTGAGCTAGGGTGTTCACTTGAAATTTTCATATTTTTTAAAGGGCTTTCAAAATATGTAACTTTTGTGGTATTATTTTTCAAGAAAAATTTCAGAAAATGGCGTCGCAATGTTAAGATGTTCCCGACTTGGTCCGTCCCGGAATGATTACCTACACTTTTTCTACTCTAGGCTTTTATATAAGTAAAGATGGTTTATCACGTGTTTTTTATTCTATTACATGGCATTTTGAAGTGTAAAAAGTAAACAATAGAAATAAACAAAATTAAAATTCAAGCATAGTCTGCTAAATCACTATAACTTAAAACATATCCTGCAAAGAAAACATTGCTTCTTTGAACTAATAAGAAAACTCTAAGAAACTCTAAGAACTAATTGAACTCTAAGAAACTAATTGCTTCTTTGGGGGACTCGGGGCTTTGGGATGTCTTTTGGGCTTACCTGCATCCTATTCAGAAAGTTCCCCTTGAGGTAATTGACATGGTTAGGCTCCCAGATGACGAGACCTGTCGGTTACCTTTGTTGTTTTATGGTTCAGTTCCGGCACTTATACAGAATCTTGCCGTTGGTGCGTGGATGTGCTTGATTTCTGTTTGTGATTGCTTGATTTCTGTTCCAGAGTGCTTGATTTCTGTTTGTTTTTTGTCTATTTTAGTATAATTTTTTATCTATATCTGTTGGATTATTTATATGGCATTTTGAAGATAACTTGTTCCTGGTTTGGCCTTTGTAGTCTATGCCAGAAGGCTTACGCTAAGTTTTATAAGATCTGTGCTCCTTATGAAGAAGTCTAAGGAGGATAGAATGTACTTATTTCCATGAATACATTACATTCGTAGCCTTGCAAAATCCACTGAAAATACAAAACTCTATTAACTTATTTTTAATATTTTATTACTGTGCTGATAAGAACATAATTTATAAAATTCCAAAAAAAAAAAGAAAATATATATAAATACTAGCTCTCAAAAATTGTTGGATAAAGATTTCAAATACTCACCAAGGTGATGAAATAGATTAATTACATGCAAATTTATATCCAGGCAATGGGTAATGAAATATATGTGCCAGTGATTATGAAAATGGCCTAGGTCAAGTATCTAGTAAAATGAGTTTATCATTTATTTCGCGTTGCATTCTTTTACATTACCGTAATCTGAAGCAATCTTTACAAAATTGTAAAAATTGAACCGTAAATATTTTATGAAATATTTTGTTATATACAGCATAAAAACATTTTTTTTATTTATTAAAACTCAAACCCTTAAATATCTCGAAACGAAAAATGTGACTTGGATCATTTTCATAAACACCGGCACACATTTGCATGTATCGAAGAGTTTATATCAAGGAGTATCTACGATCCTCGCATTTGTGAATTGTTCATAATGATAATCCCACTAAAGGGAACGGTGTACATTAAAATTTACTTTTTTTACTTTTCGTCATAGAGATACGAAATTTTGTACATATACACATTTCACTATAAATAAATAGAATACCTTAAAAGAAATTTCCAATCTCATTATAATTTTAAGATTTTTTAAAAAATTTGAAATTTATGAACAAAATTTTAAAATGCTCCTTGCTACTTAATTTTTGAAATATTTCCTCGATTTTTCATTTTAATCTCTTTAAACTGTATAACAAACAAATCGGAGTATCCATTATTTAATCCCTTGAATAGTTAATTTTTGAGAGATTTTTTTCTGAATTCCATCCCGATTTTCATCAAAATTTTGCCTTTTGAAAAGTTATAAATCAAATTAAATTACCTTAATGAAGTCGAATTAAAAAATGCATACCCAGTTTTTTTGTAAACAGCATCAGGATTCTTCCCTATCAATTTCATGAATTTTGAACAAAAATTAAGTAGCATGGAGCATTTAAAAAATCTAAAAACCTTGAAAAATCTGTTTTGAGAAAAACAGATTTAAAATTTATTACTACACTTACCCATTATAAATTACTTTGTAGAAGCTTCATAAATGATTTTTTACTTGAAAGAAATTATTTTGGTACTAATAATCTACAGAAATATATATTTTTTTTACAATAACACAATCGGTATTACAATGACGAGATTTGCTCAAATAAAGGTCCACCGTTCCCTTAATGCTCCTCAACCTGACGATGAGCAATTAATTAGTTCGAAACATGTAGCCATCCTTTTATTATATTGTGGCTTTTAAGAAGTCATTTGTTCCTGTTTTTACATCTAGTTTTGATTTCTTTTTTTTAAATCGCAGAAAGATTATTAGCATCAATTTTATCGTACTCCGTAGCGATCTCACGTAGTTAACTCATTTTGTTTCTAGGTTTTTTATTCGGTTTTAGTAGATAAATAATTTCTTTTTTACAGGTTACAAATGAAATAGTCCGCCAGACTTTTGAAATGGCAGGGTTCTATTGCTTAGAACGCCCAGGGGAGTTTCTGAAGCTTGCCGACATCCACTATTTGGCTGCCATGTGTCAACCTGGGGGTGGCCGAAATGAGATACCCGACAGACTGAAACGGCATTTTGCTATTTTTAACTGCACTTTGCCGACTAATACATCTATTGACAAAATATTTGGTAAATTTTATCATATAAAATAATACATATATTTTTTAAATTTTTTTACTAAATTATATTTTATCTTTGGGATATTTTATATGGTAACTTTTATAATATAAAATAAAACTTAAATATTAAAAAATTTTTGTACTAAATTATATTCTGTTTTGGGATATTTTATATAAGTTTTCACTATGTATCATGATAGCTGTGTGAAATTTTAAGAAGTTTAAAAGTTTAGACAGGCAAGTTAAAGATTCTTCTTCTTCAATGGCTCGACAGCTCTTGGTGGGCCCTGACCTTCTCCAGAAGTCATCTCCAGGCACCTTTATTTTTGGCAACTGTTTTCCAGGTTTTGACCTTTAGAATGTTTAGGCCTTTTTCAAAACAATCCATCTTAGCGGGGGTCTGCTCCGAGGTCTATTTTCCATGGGCTTTGCCAGGATGATTTTCTTACAGCAGCGATCTTCATGCAATCTAGCCAGACGACCAGCCCAATTCAGTCTCTGTGATTTGATGAATTTTACTACATCAGGTCGTTTATAAATCTTATAGAGTTCTAGGTTAGATCTTGTTCTCCATGATCCATTAACTTGGACTCCACCGAGTATGCAACGCAAAAACTTTCTCTCAAAAATTCCCAAAGCTTCCTCATCACGTGAAGTCAATGCCCAGGTCTCTGATGCATACAAATTAAAAATTGCTGTGGGAAAATTTAAAAGCCTTAAGTGTGAAATTTTAAAAGCTATTTTTAACTGCACTTTGATGATTTATACACCTATTGATAAAATATTTTGTAACTTTTATATGAACTACAATATAATTCTATGTCGATTTTCGTATTACATATTTTATGTTTGTGATATTTTATCTTAATCTATTTTTTAAATTTTTATTGTGCTTCATGATAGCTGAGTAAAATTATAAAAAAATTGAGAATTTTTATCTTTAAGTGTAAAAGTACAATAGATAGCTGTGTGAAAATTTAAAAGGTTTTAATGTTTGAAATTTTAAATGTAATTTTTAACTGCACTTAGCGACTAATACATCCATTGACAATATATTTCGTAACTTTCATCATATGAACTAAAAAACAATTATTTTTTTAAATTTTATACTAAATTATATTTATCTTCGTGATAAACGTCATTTTTTTAAAGTTTTTATCGTGCATCGTAATAGCTGTGTCAAATTTTAAAACATTTAAAAGTTTTTAAGAGCTAGTTAAAGATATGTAGCTGTGAAAAAATTTAAAGTGTGAAATTTTAAAGTAAAATTTTGAAATTTTAAAAGCTATTTTTAACAGCATTTTGCCGACTTATACATGCATTGACAAAATATTTAGTAACTTTCATTGCATAAAATGAAGCATAATTCTTTATTAATTTTTGTATTAAATTATATTTTAGCTAAGTGATATTTTATATCAGTCTATTTTTATAAGTTTTGATAGTGCATCATGATATCTGTGTGAAATTTTAAAGAAATTTTAAAAAGCACAATAAATTAATTTATTATTAGTACTTAAAGGTCATTCCATTAAAATGTGTTGTCAACTACAGACTTCCACACTTTTATTGTACAGATGTTAGATAAAATTAATTCATGGGTAATATTAAAACGTATTCATATAAAAAATTCAGAGTAATTATAAATTACCAGAATCGACTCAGAATCTACCATAATGTCGCTCATAAATCCGTGATGAGATCAAGTAAAAGACCACCCAATTTATTAGTTGTTTTTCTATAAATCGAATCTAATCAGAATCGAAGGAAGTAATTGAAGCTATGCAGTCAAAATGTCAAACATCATATACCAGTCAAATGAAACAAGAATAAAATAAATATTGATCCCATTAATTACTGATAGAAAATAATATATTTTCTATAGACTAAAACATAAAGCTTAAAGAGTCTTTATTTTTGCCTAAAACCCTTTTCGAAAATTCTTATTTCAGATTATCGGAAAAGGTCATTTTTTTAATGTAATAAGAGAGAGAAATTTTTAATCAAACACTTAGAGGGAATTTTTCTTACAATAGAAATGTTGAATATGTAATTAAAATACTTATTACATATCCAACATAATCCCAAAATACTTGTAGCAATTACATTCAAGTCTTTTGTTTGTTAGATTTCAATAATTATTTACTGAAGTTGGCTTTTTCAAAACTTAATTTTGATTTTTTAAATAAAGTTTAACACCTTCTGTATTATGTTACCGTAGTTGTATTTATTATGCTGTTGCTAACAACAGAGTATCTTACTAGACATTTTAAAGTATAATATTACATTCCCTTAATCTGAAACTTTTGACACTTCTTCGGTTATCATAACTGTATGTAAAAAGAAGTCATAATTTCTTTAATCTGAAACAATAATGTATATAAGACTTGATTTATAAGACTATTATAAATATCTATTTTGATATAAAATACTAAAAAAATTAACTATTTTAAAAGTAAATGAGCTAAAATATTTTATAGTAGGCAGATAATTTTTCTCTAGACATTTCGCTTATGTGCTATTTTTTTAACTAATGCGGAGGCACTTGTAATCAAACATTAGCCCTTACTACGCCGCTGTTTTACTGTCCATTTTATTATGGGGGCACCATATAGGCGGACAGCATTTTTCCCCCTATGAAGGGACGACACGAACGGAGGCATTTTTCGTGGCGCAACGCCGGGATTCGATCTGAGTACCCTCGGCAACGAAAACCAGCACGCTGTACCACAGGGCCGCCACAAGCCCCTATGTGCTATTATAAATCAAATATATTGTACATATTCACTTAAGGTATAATTTATAATTTGGAGAGCTACATGGCGACTATTATATGAGTGAGCTATCATTTAAATGTGACTGAGATGCAGTAGTTTGAATGGCTGTGGAACAGTCATTTGGCTTCGCAATATTTTCTTTTTTTAAAAATATAACATGCATCTTTAAATAAACACGAAGACATGAGTAGATGAAGGTGTTATATAACAATTCTTCAGAAATAGTTTGTTTGTTTTTGCATGGAAGAAAGTGTCATGTGTCTATCTCTCACATAAGTTCATTGCATAACCATTGATAAATATCGAGAACCATTATTAGATATTCAATGATGCTATGTGAGAGGTAAACACATAACACCTTCATTCATGAAAAATAAAACTATTTTTGAAAAATTGTGAAATTTCGAGAACCATTATACTTATGAGATATTCTGTGATGCTATGTGAGAGGTAGACACGTAACTCCTTCATTCATGAAAGAAAAAAACTATTTTTGAAAAATTGGGGAAATCCGAGAACCATTGTACTTATCAGACGTATAGTGATACTGTGTGAGAGATGACACATAACACCGTCACATAACACCGTCACATATGACACATAACACCGTCATTCATGCAAAAGAAAAGAGAAAAAAAAACTATTTTTGAAAAATTGTGAAGTCTCGACAACCATTATACCTTTTACAACCATTATACAATGATGCTATGTGAGAGATAGACACATAATACCTTCATCCATGCAGAAACAAATGAACTGTTTTAGAAAAATTGTGACATAATACCTTTATCCACACACACACACACACACACACACACATATATATATATATATATATATATATATATATATATATATATATATATATATATATATATATATATATATATATATATATATATATATATATATATACATATATATATATATATATATATATATATATATATATATATATATTTATATATATATATATATATACATTGTGACGATATGAACACTTCTCCCAGGTAGCTGGACATAGATTAATTCAAGATACGGAGTTTAGGTTTTAAAATTATGTATTTAATTATATACAATATGTACACTTCAGTTACACCAAAATTTTACTGTCAAAATCGCCCTAAGGCACCGGGGAGTTAAACTTCTTCCCCAAACAGTCAGAGTTCACTGACTATATGAAACGGCACTAAGCCCGGGATTCAAAGTTCCCAAAAATGTAATCTGGCCCAAGGCCGCAGGTATCAGTCACCTTCTGAGAGTAGATCTCAAGTCTCTCTGCCTCGTTTTCGGTCCGAGGTTCTCCAAGAAAACTCTAAGCACCTCCCTGGAACATATTTCGTCCTATCATGCGTTGGTTTTTGTGTTTCGACGTTGATTTGCTGAAATCAGTGACATCAGCTATTTCCAACATTCGAGAATTTCTCACGCCGAGGGCTTAGCGTAACGAACCGCACTTTTGTGCATGAAGAATGCCGGACTCTACGTGTGTGGCCTTTGTCGCCAGCTGACACCCTCTTGCCAGTAGACAAGTAGAGGAAATACCGCCCTCTGTCCGGCGATGACCATCAGTCAGTTAGCTTGACACTAGGGTTCCACCCAGTTCACGCCCCCCTCTGTTGCCAAGGACAGGGGTGACAAAGACACAACAAATATTCACACGACTGACTGCTTGAAGAATTTCCTATTCTTCACAGCTTCCCCCACCCTTACATCATAGTTCGGGGATACAGTGTGGTACATATATGTGTTTCCACCTCTACACTTGAGCTCTGAGGCAAGCAACTTTAAGCACATAATTTACACTACTATACTTTAACTAACCTAAATAAACATAAATAACAGCATACAAAAAAAAACAAAACAAAAAAACACACTTTCAAGTACAATTATTGTAAGAACTAATTCTATTTACACCTTCATTAGCAAGACATACGGCTAAGCGTATCTGCATTCTGGTTAAACTTTCCAGCCCGGTGTTCAATAGTAAAGTTATACGGTTGCAGAATTAAGGACCACCGAAGAATCCTGGAATTCGTGCCGGTGTGATTTTTTAACCACTTCAATGGTTTGTGGTCTGTTATGATTTTGAAATTTGCACCATCTAAATAAAAATGTAGTTTCCGAACCGCGAAAATTATCGACGCGCACTCCCGTTCTATTGTCGAGTAATTCTTCTCATTTGGGCTAAATTTCCGACTGAGATACAAGACAGGATATTCTTCTGCCCCAAACATTTGTGTTAATGCAACTCCGATCACAACATCAGAGGCATCACATTGTGTAATGAATTCGCGCTCGAAATCAGACGCATAAGGAGCGGGAAATTTTTTTATACACTGAATTTTACCCTTCACAGAAACTTTATAGAGTTTAGTGAATTCCTCTAACGTACGGTCATGTATGCGGCTGAATGTACCGTCGTAAATAAGCGTATTCCTTATCCGTATACTACGAGGTCCAGTGTCCCGAAGTTCGAGGACGCTTTTCAGGTAATCATCTTGATAAAATAATGCATAAAAGAAGCGAGATTGACCTGCAAGTCTAGAATGGTTAACCTTAAACCCTTCACTTTCTACAATCAACGTGATAACACCTAACTTGCCAGCTTTAAACAATTCCTTCCGATCTGCTGATAACTCGTTAATCCAGGTTTTATTGTCCCAAGTAAAGTAACTCAGATGTACTGGAAGATCTGATCTGCCTCGTAGGAAATAATTTATGCCTTCAACGTTTATAAACAATTTACCATTGGTCACAGAGGACAAAATATCTGTATTTGAGATTACTAAGGAAGAGACACGAGTTATACCTCTTAATTCGGTGGGTGAGTCCGGTAAAAGTTCTGCCGGTACATCTCTATAGGGTTCATAGTTTGTATTCAAGAATGAAACATTCACGTTCACATTGGCAACCCCGCCGACTTTGATAATTATACCAACACGTTCAGAAAGAAAATTAATTTTATACAGAACAATTTTCACACTCATCCCCGATTCTCTGTCAAAACCGACGGGAGTCTCCACATGGTGACTGGAGATCTCGACCAAGTCGAATCCGGAGATAATGCACGTTTCTTTAAAGCAACGCACTTTCATTCGCGAATTCTTCTCCTCGATCGGAACCTCTGCACTGAGAACAATAGCCGGCTCAGAAACGTTATCAGCTGGCTCAACCCCAGATTCTTTCTCTTTCGATTTGCTTTGCGAGCGCGTGACGGCGTTTAGTTCCTGAACTCCACCCCCTTTTCCCGCGCCTTCACAAAGAAGAGCAAAAGTACGATTCCCCAAAATGTACCTGTCTTGGTTTAGCGAATTATCGAACACAGCGGCCCTTGTGGTCACGCGCCCGAATGTCCCTTCTAACTCTATCCTGGCTACAGGGAGGCATTTTGCTTCCGTGTCAAGGGGTTGTTTTACCCAAACGACTTCGCCCGTAAAGGTCTCTGGCGGAGCGTACTTCTGTGAGACCAGATCAAAAGTGGCTCCCGAATCTCGTAAGACTTGAGTTTGGACGCCATTGACCTTGGCCACACTCAAATATGGTTTTAACCATTTGTCCACATCATCGTTTTGTTCAATATTATTCAGAGTCTCCGCATCTCTCTTTTTTCGGAAAGGACACTTTGGACGTAAATGCTCCTCCGAATTACATTCATAACAGCGAAGAGGTTTTCGCTTATCGAACTCTTTAAATTTTGTTTCATATTTTAAATATGAGTTTTTGCTTGGGGAGGTAGATTGCCCATCAACTTGTTTTTCTGGTTTGGCTTTCCCCTCATTCCTAAACCCCAAATCAATTTGTTTTCGCACCTGAAATTCCTTCCTTCCATTATTTGTGATTCGTTTACCCTGTCTTACAGACTCGTAACGATCCAGTTTCTCGGCTAACACTGAAGGTGAAACAATGCTCCCCCATTCATCTAAGAAGTGTTCCTGCACCTCGCTATTTACGCGTCTCTTAATTTGGTCCGCAATCACGAGTTGTTTCAAAGCCTCGAAAGTATTTATTCCTAGCCCCTCAATCCACCCATTAAAATAGCTCTGCAATTCATAAGCGAAATCTTTCCACCTTGAATTTGCTTTGCGGGTGTGTTGCAGGAATTTCTGCCTAAAGGTATCTGGACTCAGTTTAAAACGGTCTAGCAAGATTTTCTTTACGTACTTATAATCTCTTGAGTCTTGTTCTGACTCACGTAAAACAATCTGACCTACTTCTAGCGGTAATAACGAAAGAATTTGGGTTGCCCACTCTGCTTCATCTATCTCAAGATTTTTAGCTTGGAGCTCAAACATAGCCAAAAACAAACTTATGTCTGTCTCCTCTAGAATAAATTTCGGCATCATCCTCCTCATTTCTGGAGAAGATCTCCTTAGAGAGTTTTCTAACGGTTCAGGAGTTGACACTCTACCACTTCCTGAGCCTATTATTTTGAGTCTCTCCAATTCGTAAGCGCGCTGTTCCCTCTCTCTCTCAAACTTTAACTGGTTTTCACGTTCAATCGCTTCTAACATTGCTTTCGCGTTTTCTTCATCATAACCCTCATCTGACATTATTAGTCTCCTAATTTCGTTTTTGTTCATATCGGAATTGGCACAAACTCCAAGATCTTCCGCGAGTGAAACCAAATCAGCCTTAAGGGCTTTAGATAAATAAGCCATGATTTCAGTTAGAGAATTTAACCTTACCCTAAATTTTACACACAACAATTCTAACACAAAACACACAAAAATTTAATTAGCTCACTACAGTTTAAGCTTAAATTCAATTATGATATACTAAATAACTTTGCACATTCAAATGCACTTTTATATTATACAAAACTAAATTATTTTACTCTGTTATTTTTAAGATTTGTTTTACTAGTATATTTAAACACAACTTTATCTATGAAACACAACTAGCAATGATTTAAGTTGAATGACACACAAAAAAAAGAACACTATTATTCAATTGCCTCAGTAACCCAATAGAGAAATGAAAACCATATAGTACTCACTGCTTTGACGACTGCTCTTGATGATCAGCATGAAGACGGAACAGAAGACCACAATGGTTCTGTTTAACGTTGCAAACAGTTAGCCTTAATTGAAGAAGCGGGACGTCAGGAAGATTTCGTGCACTACGTAACAAAGTCTAGTAGATTGCAGACAGGAAAGCACCACTCGACGATTCTCTCTAACTTTCAGTTCACAGGAATTGGAGTTTGACGACAAGTAGACACGCACAAGGCAGGTTCAGCAAAATAATCCAACTTGCTATTTACAGGAATCACAGTTCGAAGAAAGTAGATTGGAACGCCCAACTTGGCAAAACTCTGTATATATTACTACTCACAGGAATCTTCAGGTGGAGGGATCGATCAACACCGCTGCCACCACTTTAATTAATCTATATAATAAGACTGTGACGATATGAACACTTCTCCCAGGTAGCTGGACATAGATTAATTCAAGATACGGAGTTTAGGTTTTAAAATTATGTATTTAATTATATACAATATGTACACTTCAGTTACACCAAAATTTTACTGTCAAAATCGCCCTAAGGCACCGGGGAGTTAAACTTCTTCCCCAAACAGTCAGAGTTCACTGACTATATGAAACGGCACTAAGCCCGGGATTCAAAGTTCCCAAAAATGTAATCTGGCCCAAGGCCGCAGGTATCAGTCACCTTCTGAGAGTAGATCTCAAGTCTCTCTGCCTCGTTTTCGGTCCGAGGTTCTCCAAGAAAACTCTAAGCACCTCCCTGGAACATATTTCGTCCTATCATGCGTTGGTTTTTGTGTTTCGACGTTGATTTGCTGAAATCAGTGACATCAGCTATTTCCAACATTCGAGAATTTCTCACGCCGAGGGCTTAGCGTAACGAACCGCACTTTTGTGCATGAAGAATGCCGGACTCTACGTGTGTGGCCTTTGTCGCCAGCTGACACCCTCTTGCCAGTAGACAAGTAGAGGAAATACCGCCCTCTGTCCGGCGATGACCATCAGTCAGTTAGCTTGACACTAGGGTTCCACCCAGTTCACGCCCCCCTCTGTTGCCAAGGACAGGGGTGACAAAGACACAACAAATATTCACACGACTGACTGCTTGAAGAATTTCCTATTCTTCACAGCTTCCCCCACCCTTACATCATAGTTCGGGGATACAGTGTGGTACATATATGTGTTTCCACCTCTACACTTGAGCTCTGAGGCAAGCAACTTTAAGCACATAATTTACACTACTATACTTTAACTAACCTAAATAAACATAAATAACAGCATACAAAAAAAAACAAAACAAAAAAACACACTTTCAAGTACAATTATTGTAAGAACTAATTCTATTTACACCTTCATTAGCAAGACATACGGCTAAGCGTATCTGCATTCTGGTTAAACTTTCCAGCCCGGTGTTCAATAGTAAAGTTATACGGTTGCAGAATTAAGGACCACCGAAGAATCCTGGAATTCGTGCCGGTGTGATTTTTTAACCACTTCAATGGTTTGTGGTCTGTTATGATTTTGAAATTTGCACCATCTAAATAAAAATGTAGTTTCCGAACCGCGAAAATTATCGACGCGCACTCCCGTTCTATTGTCGAGTAATTCTTCTCATTTGGGCTAAATTTCCGACTGAGATACAAGACAGGATATTCTTCTGCCCCAAACATTTGTGTTAATGCAACTCCGATCACAACATCAGAGGCATCACATTGTGTAATGAATTCGCGCTCGAAATCAGACGCATAAGGAGCGGGAAATTTTTTTATACACTGAATTTTACCCTTCACAGAAACTTTATAGAGTTTAGTGAATTCCTCTAACGTACGGTCATGTATGCGGCTGAATGTACCGTCGTAAATAAGCGTATTCCTTATCCGTATACTACGAGGTCCAGTGTCCCGAAGTTCGAGGACGCTTTTCAGGTAATCATCTTGATAAAATAATGCATAAAAGAAGCGAGATTGACCTGCAAGTCTAGAATGGTTAACCTTAAACCCTTCACTTTCTACAATCAACGTGATAACACCTAACTTGCCAGCTTTAAACAATTCCTTCCGATCTGCTGATAACTCGTTAATCCAGGTTTTATTGTCCCAAGTAAAGTAACTCAGATGTACTGGAAGATCTGATCTGCCTCGTAGGAAATAATTTATGCCTTCAACGTTTATAAACAATTTACCATTGGTCACAGAGGACAAAATATCTGTATTTGAGATTACTAAGGAAGAGACACGAGTTATACCTCTTAATTCGGTGGGTGAGTCCGGTAAAAGTTCTGCCGGTACATCTCTATAGGGTTCATAGTTTGTATTCAAGAATGAAACATTCACGTTCACATTGGCAACCCCGCCGACTTTGATAATTATACCAACACGTTCAGAAAGAAAATTAATTTTATACAGAACAATTTTCACACTCATCCCCGATTCTCTGTCAAAACCGACGGGAGTCTCCACATGGTGACTGGAGATCTCGACCAAGTCGAATCCGGAGATAATGCACGTTTCTTTAAAGCAACGCACTTTCATTCGCGAATTCTTCTCCTCGATCGGAACCTCTGCACTGAGAACAATAGCCGGCTCAGAAACGTTATCAGCTGGCTCAACCCCAGATTCTTTCTCTTTCGATTTGCTTTGCGAGCGCGTGACGGCGTTTAGTTCCTGAACTCCACCCCCTTTTCCCGCGCCTTCACAAAGAAGAGCAAAAGTACGATTCCCCAAAATGTACCTGTCTTGGTTTAGCGAATTATCGAACACAGCGGCCCTTGTGGTCACGCGCCCGAATGTCCCTTCTAACTCTATCCTGGCCACAGGGAGGCATTTTGCTTCCGTGTCAAGGGGTTGTTTTACCCAAACGACTTCGCCCGTAAAGGTCTCTGGCGGAGCGTACTTCTGTGAGACCAGATCAAAAGTGGCTCCCGAATCTCGTAAGACTTGAGTTTGGACGCCATTGACCTTGGCCACACTCAAATATGGTTTTAACCATTTGTCCACATCATCGTTTTGTTCAATATTATTCAGAGTCTCCGCATCTCTCTTTTTTCGGAAAGGACACTTTGGACGTAAATGCTCCTCCGAATTACATTCATAACAGCGAAGAGGTTTTCGCTTATCGAACTCTTTAAATTTTGTTTCATATTTTAAATATGAGTTTTTGCTTGGGGAGGTAGATTGCCCATCAACTTGTTTTTCTGGTTTGGCTTTCCCCTCATTCCTAAACCCCAAATCAATTTGTTTTCGCACCTGAAATTCCTTCCTTCCATTATTTGTGATTCGTTTACCCTGTCTTACAGACTCGTAACGATCCAGTTTCTCGGCTAACACTGAAGGTGAAACAATGCTCCCCCATTCATCTAAGAAGTGTTCCTGCACCTCGCTATTTACGCGTCTCTTAATTTGGTCCGCAATCACGAGTTGTTTCAAAGCCTCGAAAGTATTTATTCCTAGCCCCTCAATCCACCCATTAAAATAGCTCTGCAATTCATAAGCGAAATCTTTCCACCTTGAATTTGCTTTGCGGGTGTGTTGCAGGAATTTCTGCCTAAAGGTATCTGGACTCAGTTTAAAACGGTCTAGCAAGATTTTCTTTACGTACTTATAATCTCTTGAGTCTTGTTCTGACTCACGTAAAACAATCTGACCTACTTCTAGCGGTAATAACGAAAGAATTTGGGTTGCCCACTCTGCTTCATCTATCTCAAGATTTTTAGCTTGGAGCTCAAACATAGCCAAAAACAAACTTATGTCTGTCTCCTCTAGAATAAATTTCGGCATCATCCTCCTCATTTCTGGAGAAGATCTCCTTAGAGAGTTTTCTAACGGTTCAGGAGTTGACACTCTACCACTTCCTGAGCCTATTATTTTGAGTCTCTCCAATTCGTAAGCGCGCTGTTCCCTCTCTCTCTCAAACTTTAACTGGTTTTCACGTTCAATCGCTTCTAACATTGCTTTCGCGTTTTCTTCATCATAACCCTCATCTGACATTATTAGTCTCCTAATTTCGTTTTTGTTCATATCGGAATTGGCACAAACTCCAAGATCTTCCGCGAGTGAAACCAAATCAGCCTTAAGGGCTTTAGATAAATAAGCCATGATTTCAGTTAGAGAATTTAACCTTACCCTAAATTTTACACACAACAATTCTAACACAAAACACACAAAAATTTAATTAGCTCACTACAGTTTAAGCTTAAATTCAATTATGATATACTAAATAACTTTGCACATTCAAATGCACTTTTATATTATACAAAACTAAATTATTTTACTCTGTTATTTTTAAGATTTGTTTTACTAGTATATTTAAACACAACTTTATCTATGAAACACAACTAGCAATGATTTAAGTTGAATGACACACAAAAAAAAGAACACTATTATTCAATTGCCTCAGTAACCCAATAGAGAAATGAAAACCATATAGTACTCACTGCTTTGACGACTGCTCTTGATGATCAGCATGAAGACGGAACAGAAGACCACAATGGTTCTGTTTAACGTTGCAAACAGTTAGCCTTAATTGAAGAAGCGGGACGTCAGGAAGATTTCGTGCACTACGTAACAAAGTCTAGTAGATTGCAGACAGGAAAGCACCACTCGACGATTCTCTCTAACTTTCAGTTCACAGGAATTGGAGTTTGACGACAAGTAGACACGCACAAGGCAGGTTCAGCAAAATAATCCAACTTGCTATTTACAGGAATCACAGTTCGAAGAAAGTAGATTGGAACGCCCAACTTGGCAAAACTCTGTATATATTACTACTCACAGGAATCTTCAGGTGGAGGGATCGATCAACACCGCTGCCACCACTTTAATTAATCTATATAATAAGACTGTGACGATATGAACACTTCTCCCAGGTAGCTGGACATAGATTAATTCAAGATACGGAGTTTAGGTTTTAAAATTATGTATTTAATTATATACAATATGTACACTTCAGTTACACCAAAATTTTACTGTCAAAATCGCCCTAAGGCACCGGGGAGTTAAACTTCTTCCCCAAACAGTCAGAGTTCACTGACTATATGAAACGGCACTAAGCCCGGGATTCAAAGTTCCCAAAAATGTAATCTGGCCCAAGGCCGCAGGTATCAGTCACCTTCTGAGAGTAGATCTCAAGTCTCTCTGCCTCGTTTTCGGTCCGAGGTTCTCCAAGAAAACTCTAAGCACCTCCCTGGAACATATTTCGTCCTATCATGCGTTGGTTTTTGTGTTTCGACGTTGATTTGCTGAAATCAGTGACATCAGCTATTTCCAACATTCGAGAATTTCTCACGCCGAGGGCTTAGCGTAACGAACCGCACTTTTGTGCATGAAGAATGCCGGACTCTACGTGTGTGGCCTTTGTCGCCAGCTGACACCCTCTTGCCAGTAGACAAGTAGAGGAAATACCGCCCTCTGTCCGGCGATGACCATCAGTCAGTTAGCTTGACACTAGGGTTCCACCCAGTTCACGCCCCCCTCTGTTGCCAAGGACAGGGGTGACAAAGACACAACAAATATTCACACGACTGACTGCTTGAAGAATTTCCTATTCTTCACAACATATATATATATATATATATATATATATATATATATATATATATATATACATATATATATATATATATATACATATATATATATATATATACATATATATATATATATATACACATATACATATATATATACATATATACATATACATATATATATACACATATACATATATATATATACATATATACATATATATATATATATATACATATATATATACATATATACATATATACATATATATATATATATACATATATACATATATATATATATATATATATATATATATATATATATATATATATATATATATATATATATATATATATATATATATATATATATATATATATATATATAAGATCTCGGCAAATGTGACCACTAATACTTTTACATCCAGGTAGCTTAACCGATGCTAAAGTATCCGTCTAACTGAACCTCTCCATCACACATCCGGATAATTTATTCTTCCTCTGTTCATGTCATAACAATTAATGTTTAGTTTATGGCAAGGAAACTGAGATTTGTAACACCTATAAGTCAAATGCAAACACTGTGCTGTAATAGAGTTACTAAACTTCGCATTTCCTGAATCATTTCATGGTATACATACTTCCTCATTTCCTCTTACAGGAAGCATCGTAAGAGGAGCCTTTTCGGCAGAACAGGGATACTGCGAAGAAGTGGTGTCACTGGCGCAGAAACTGGTTCCACTCACAAGGTCTCTGTGGCATCTTACTAAGGTAGAGACTTTCAAGTATGAGGGTTGTCATTTCCTAAGTCGTAACTTAATATTTTGCTTGGTACGCTTAATGTTTGACAATAAGAACATTGCTTACTTACTCCCCCTTGAGCAAGTGGGAAAAATGCCGAAAAAAAGTGTACAAGTCACTCGCAGAGGGCATTGTATGCGCAACAGCATCGTACGTTACATTTCATACATATACGAGGTATTTGTTCTGAATTTGTACTACACATAAACGAAATACCACTTTTGTTTTTGAATAAGACATACTAATAATAGTGGAAAAGCTTATTTACTCTGTTTTAAGAATCAAGATTTTGTTGCTAAATTCATTCTTTATATTGAAACAGATTAATCCAGAGTCACTCCTACAGCAGTATTAAATTCTTATATTTGGACGCGAAAGAGAACAGATGAATGAATTTCTCCGAATCTATAAATAAATTGCATGAAGTGGCATTAAATATTTCATGTTTCTAGAAGCTTTTTCAGAAATACACCGCTTTGTTAAAAAATTAAGTCAGTACAGTACATTTTTTTTTCTCATGAAGTTAACAAAATATTTGAGTACAGGTATAAAATTCAATCGTTTATTATACAGATATAAAAAATTACCATTAGCGATATAAAATTACTGATATGTTTTCAATACAGTTTGTTGGTTGATTAATGAAATTTCCTTTATAAAAGGGCTAGAGGGCTGGCATTTGTACCAGAATCTGAGGGTTCGAGGCCTGCCTGTTAGCATGGGTGTTTGTAGCCGTTCCCTGTCTAATTAATCCTCGTGTAGCAAAGATGGCGTAGTGCAACCTTCCAATACAGTAAAATAAGTTATTGGTATAGGAAATTCCAATATTTTAATTAGTAAAGTCTGAACAAAAAAATTCCAAGACCTTCCAACAGTCTTTTTGCAATTCAATTAAATGTTAGTCACCAGGTTACATACAAAGCACATTAGATGAACTGATTATTTACATGTTGCAGATTGGCGTTGTTTGTTGCCAGGTGTAAGCAAAAAGCTCAAGAATTACTAAGTCCAATAGTTAATTGATTAGCCCAATGTTGATTGTTAACAAAAGAGGTCGTGTTAACAAGATCAAATCAAAGCGAAGTAGTTCTTGTAACTGTGTAAACATCACGATTAATTACGCAAAGTCTACCACGGAAGTTTATCCCTTATGTTCCATCGTTCATCTCTCTCAAGTATTGTCATTTATGCTCTTTTTAATTCACTGTTTAATGTCTTGTTATTTCGCTGCTTTTGCAGGAAACAATGCATCCAACGCCAGCAAAATTTCACTACGTCTTCAACCTGCGCGAACTTTCCCGCATCTGGCAAGGCATGATATCAACACAGCCTTCGGTCTTAAGTGACACTAAAACCCTTATGTCACTCTGGAAAAACGAATGCTGCAGGGTTATAGCAGACAGGTATTGCTTTGCTTCCGAATGTCGTGCAGGCATTTTCAGTGTTGTTGTTTATGATTTATTTATTGCACACTATTGTTCTCAACTTTTATATGTACCTAAAAGCTCAAATTCTAGCAAATATGTAGTTCAGGATGCTGGGAAATAACTATATTGGATTCGTTCACCTCATTGTTAACCTATGGCGAAAATTTTTCCAACGACTGTCGACCTGGATTGAAAGATTTTTTTAAAAAAATTGTACTATGCAACAGAAAGAGAAATTTTCTACTCGGATGTCTTTTTCATTTTATAAATTTCTGTCACTAAAGAAAGTTATGACACAGTTTAAAACACAATTACCACACTTTTTTCCCCAGTATAATTCAAATTTAAAAATATCATTTGAATATTTTTAAAGAATGTAAAAAAGAGCAAAGGGGAAAATTTCTTTCTCTATTGAGGAGTATAATATTTTAAAAAAAAATCTATAAAATTATTTTTCTTTGTATCTTAATATATATATATATATATATATATATATATATATATATATATATATATATATATATACTAGCTGAAAACCCGAGCTTCGCTACGGAGTACATTCAAATTAAATACAACGGTCAATGTATGCAATTAATGCCAAAAAAAATAAATATATATATTTATAATAAATGCGACGATCAATGTATACAATTGATGTAAAAAATATATTTTATAAAAAAATAAGGGATATTTATTTTTTTGGATAATTCAAGTTCTTACATTAAGGGCGATGAATGAATCAAGTGAATGAATGACTCAATCGTTGTATAAAATCCAAGAGGAGAAAAACCAAGAAATGACGCGATTCTTCATTCCGATTTCTGTTGAAGTATCGTTCTTTAAAATTCAATTAAAAATCGAAATTTTAAAATAGAGATTTGAAATGAAGTTTATATGAATGAGAAAGCTTTCATCTTCCAGTTGATATAAATATTTTCTTTGTAACATAATAAGTCTGAGAGCATCGAATTTATATATCTCGAAACGCATAAATTTTTCCAAAAAGTGGGTTTTCAATTTTAATAAAAATATCAGTCTGTTTTAAATTATTTTTAAACAAATGAGGTCTTGTTTGAAGGAGAAATGTCTGTAGTCTTAGATTGTAAAAAAAAAATTCTACGATCCTTTTTTGGCGAGTTATCGTAATCTGAACATGAAAAAGTCAATATTTTCCCACAAAACATAAAACAAAAAAAAACTTAAAGTCCGACGAATATGAGACATGTCTTACTTTCTTCCCCACATTGTTCTGCATCGATTGGTATCGGTCTCGACCCCATACCCCCAGCGGTTTCGGAGGAGATAGCGTGACAAGCTTTTGACAGCGGCGTTGCCGGCAGCGGCAGCGGCAGCGCCAGTTACTTTTTTTTAGAATAGAGAGACATTGGAATACCGATCTATCGTTTTTCAAGGGATCGACTGAACTAAATGATAAATGCGGGAAAACTATAGCTGGGGGAACATAACAAAGCAATATGATCGACGGGACTGGTGAAAGAAACGACACATATGGGAAAACGATGATTCGGAGAACGATCGTTAGAGATTCCACTGTATATATACACACACACACACACACACATATATACATATATATATATATATATCAATGCATATATATATATATATATATATCAATACATATATATATATATATATATATCTTGCATATATATATATATATATATATATATATATATATATATACCCAACAAACACAGGACTGACGGCAGCTTATCGGGCCAGTGCTGGAGGCACCGGTTGAACGACAAGTACGGGAGAATTTTGTCGGGCCACTGGCGGGTTGTTTACGAACCTCCGAAGGGGAAACGCTTTCCGTTTACGTGTTTCAGGGCCTGTTATGGGTTGATATGAATCGCACCGAAATCGTTTACCCTGCATCGTCCCGGAACTGTACCTCCGATTCGTAACCACAAGTAACAGATATCTGCATCAGAATTATGGATTTGAAAGGGAAGGCGAAGATTAAATTTAACAGACTTTTCAAAAATATTTATTTCATTGTTGTGAAACTTCTTTTACGCGGAAAATTCCCATAATTTTCCTTGTATGTAAAGATTGTATTATGTGAAAAGTATTATGTGAAATTGTATAATTGTATTATGTGAAAAATTCACATAATTTTCCTTGTATGTAAAGATTGTATTCTGTGTGTATGTTTTTAACTCCCTAGAAGCTTATAAAAACAGATGAAAATTAGTTTCAATTTTATATATTACTGGAGAAATTAAATATCTACTTAAAAATGGGTCCTTGTTTCACCACTCTTTATTTAGAAGAGAGGAAATAGTGATAAAATTTGTATTTTTTTAAATTTCTTCTATATTATATTAAAATAATAATATATATTTTTGTAGATAAAATATTCAAAATATATTTTTCAGGAAATTTACATATTCTAAGTATTTCTAATTGTTAGATGCCATTATAAAACAACTGATTTTGTAGAATTTTTTCTCGAATTTCATCGTATTAATTTTACAGTAACATATTCTTATAATACAAATTTGAATGAAAGAAAAAGAATTTTAAATTTACAGACCTTAGTTAAAATAAACAAATCACACATATTTAGAAAAATATTAATGTAATGTAATGTCAGAGACATAGACAGTAGATGTCATGAGACACCAAAAAATATCAAAAAATAAGACCCTTTATCCTCAGTACGTACATTGAAGAATATATATTACATTGTTTTTTTTGTAATTGAATCAGGATACGAGAAATAATATTTACAATAAGAAAAAAAAAGGCAAAAAAATTAGTTTAAATAAATGTTAGAAATAAAAAATAAGGCAATTAAGTTTAAAATAATAAGTAAGTTATATTTAATAAATTAAATTGGCAGGTTTGAACATCCGTGAGTACAGATAACAGAACTGCACTTTGCAGGATCGAACCGAGGACTGAAGCATGGGAAGCAAAAACGAACGCCCCACACCAGCATTCCCTGATAGGGTATCAAGTGTGGAACTTCAATAAGAGGAAACTGCCTCGCATGGAACAGAAAAATAAAGGAAAAATGTTAAACACTATCAGAAACCACACTATCAGAATAACACTATCAGAATTAACCTGTGAACAATTAATGGACTGGGTAAGATTTGAAATATTAAGATCGGAACATAAATTTTTAATTTTTAAGTCGCCGTTCGGTTTTGGGATTTTTTTTCCAAAAAAATTCAATGCGTAAGTAAATTAAGTAATTTTGAAAGGTCCGATATTAATCCAATTGCAGTAATGTTTTCAGATAAGATTTTGAGAAAGTTTCATGAAATTGATTTGGGATATTGAATTTTGACTAGGTTGTACATTTTGTTGAGGGTATCTTTGTACCCTTCCGCCATTAAAAAAAAAAACATGGCTCAGGTTTGGTTTCCCGCCTAACAGGAAATTCATCATTAGCAGCGGGAATTTCTTTCCTCCGGATTACGACAGTTTCCTAGGATAGAAAATTGGTTTGAGAGATTGATTCGATCATTAATGCTAGTTAAGTTAGAGTCGAGAGCAATTCGCTTTAGACCAAAATTTAAAAAATCACATTATGTTCGATTTCGTTCAAAATTACCACATCACATTGCATACCAAGATTATAATATTTTATACATTACATATACAATGTATTTTTCATTTTCATAATAAAACTAAACTTTTGAATGTAGTTGACTTTTTTATGCGGCCCGCCTGCCTTGAAAAAATTTACCATGTGGCCCAGATGCTGCAAAAGGTTAAACACCCTGCTTTAAGCTCATCAGCCTGATTCAGAGGTTTAACTTTTTCAGATTTAGGAATATAATCAAAAGTGGGTGTAGAAGAAAATTTAAACGCACACTTACTGTGCATAAGATTAAAAAGTTCTTTGAGATTGGGGATGTTAAACGTTATTTTGAAAAAAAAGAAATTCATGTTTTTCAAAAGTCCATAGTAATCACACATGGTTTCCATTACTTATTTCACTGACACATTGAATTGTGTTTTGTTTTGTTTTTTATTATTAAATTTTGGCATTATCTTTTGAGAATGTATTTTCGTTTTTATCAATGCAACTCTTGCAGAAGTGCCACGGACGGGTAAGGGTGACTCGGTAACGAATTTAACAATCCTTTCTACTGCTTGTGTGTGACATGGAAAATTGCTGAAGTCAGTACGTTGACTCTCCTGATCAGATTATTTTGCTTCCTAGTTTATAATCAGAAATATGCCTCGTTCTGTTACTTTAACATCTTTACGTACAATCATATCAATATAATCCTTGGCATCAAAGTTTATACGTTGAACTTAAAACTTTCCAATGCCCCCTTCATTTTTCAGTCCTTGCTTTTAGAATCCGGCGTAATCCAAGCTGTCTTACGTGGCTGCGATCAACTGATATCATACATAAGAGGAGATTTTCAGAAGCAGCGAAGTACGAATTTCTTTGAATGACTGGGTCAATTACATTTTTAAGAGTCTGATGGAGGTAACGTGAATAGCTTACAAGTTTCCACAAGTGCTTCGATCCATGGATATAAGATAGTTTCAGCTTTATGTGAAACGAAACAGATGCATATACTTACAAAATGTACTCAGTCAGTATTCGGAGATTTTTTTTGCAGTACATTCTGTTCCCACATACAAGTGAAGTATTCGGTTTGCTAATGTAAGCTATCATGAATAACAAAGTTTTCCTGGTTTTCTCATAGACAAATCAGAAGAGCACCTTCCAACAGAGATTGCATTAGACATTTCTAACAAATATTTTGGGTCCACACTTAAATCATCCTTAATTTCTAGTAATGGAATGCCATTTTCAATAGGTGATAATTCAATTACTGGAAGTTCATAGCAGTTTTCTAGTTGTTTACCTATTTCTCCTCCAAATTAGGACGTAGGCGCAGTTCATTTCCATGAAATAGACAAATCAACCACTGCAGTGGCCTTCTTAATTCCTTTTCAAAGAAACGAACCACACCATTATTCAATCCAGTGTTCACGGCAGTTCCACCCATTCCAATTACAGTAATGTTTAAATTCTGGTTGTTGTCATTGAAAAATGCTATTATGCTATCTTATATACATTTTCCAGTGCCAGAAATCTGCTTCTGAAAATCTCGTCCTTTGTATGATATCAGATGATCGCAGTCATGTAAGAGAGAGCTTGGATTACCCCGGAATCTAAAAGCAAGGGCTGAAAATGAAGGTGGCATCAAAAAGTTTTTATTTCAACGTATAAACTTTGATGCCAAGGATTATATTGATATGATTGAATGGAATGATGTTAAAGTAACAGGACTTCCTATGAAGAGGCATATTTCTGATGACAAACAGAAAGCAATTCAATGTGTCAGTGAAATAAGTAAAGCAAACCATGTATGATTACTATGGACTTTTGAAAAATATGAATGTTTATTTCAAAATAACACTTTGCCTTTAAAGACATTACATTAATATTTTTCTAAATAAATGTGATTTGTTTATTTTAACTAAGGTCCGTTAATTAAAAATTGTTTTTTTCATTCCAATGTGTATTATAAGAATATACTACTGTAAAATTAAGATGATGAAAATTGCGAAATTCTACAAAATCAGTTGTTCTGTAATGACATCTAAAAATTAGAAATACTTAGAAATACCTAAGTTTCTTGTAAAAATATTTTGAATATTTTATTTACAAAAAATATATATTATTAATTTAATATACCATAAAATAAACAGAAAAAAAGAATTTTATCTCTTTTCACAAAAATATCTATTTTGAAGCACCTGAAAAATATTTCAGTAGAGCAATAAAATTTTATATTCAATACCAAAAGGCAGCTTTTGAAAGCTATAGCATAATGAAATTTCAAACCATCTTTTTTTTCGCCTCGTCATACTACAATGCACTAGTGTCATCTGATTGGACATTCAGTTGCACGTGATTGAAAAGGCGCCATTAAAGATTGATTACAAGTTCGTTGAAATTAATCCACAAGTAAGTTTCATTCGTTAGTCTTAAATTATTGCCTTTAGATTTTATTTAACACCCTTACATAGTGAACATTATTCTATTTCTGTTATAAGATAGTGTTTTAATCCAAGTTATATATGAATTGACCATATTTCAGATCAAACTCTACTGAACTGAGTGTATTGAATTAGCAATACTTATGGCACTTACGAGCACTTTCGTATGTATAAATAAAAACATTTTGTTTCGGAATAATTTAAGATTCGTGTTTCAGTTAATATTTTAGATGGACAAAGGAAGTAAATGGACTCTTGTGAAAGTCTTAAGTATTTGCTAATTAAATTAATATTTAGAATTGTAATTTGTACGCACTATTTAGATTTTTATATCCTTTAGAAAGTATAAAATACATGACACAAATATCAATTCCAAATCTACATAGTTGAAAAATAAAAATGTATTTTCATTTCCAGTATAATATTTTCCATTTTATTTCTTTAAAGAAATTTGAAAGAAAATTATAATGAAATTTTTTTTAATATGTTAATCCAAATTAAACATTTTTTTACTACTGGATTGATAAATCAGTTACACATGATTCCTCCATAGTAAATTCATGCATAGTATTCAATGGTGGAAAAATTGTCCATTTTCCTATTAAATATATTTTACAATGTTCTTATTGCCAGGTATCAATAGGCAACAAATTATCCATGTCTAAATGTTAAAAGATGGATTCAAAAACGTTCCACATTATAAAAGATTCTAAAAATGAACTTGTAAATCATACAAAAGGATCTATTGAATTCCTTATCAAATTGTGTTTTGAGTAAACTTTATAAAATACACTGCATTTTATACATTATAAAGAAATAAAGAACAAATATTCTTAAAATTTTTGTGTTCATAATTTAAAAGAATGTATTTAGTATAATTATATATTTTAATTTAAATGCTAAACACTAATAGGTATTTTTCATGTATAATCTTAATAGCCTTAAAATATAATTTTTTTAAAATTCTATTTATAATGTTCTATGTGTACACTCAATTGCTATATATGTATATGTTATTCCTACTGGGTGAAATTTCTTTATGTCTATCGAGAGCAAAGATATATTCAAAATTTCAAAACCAGATCAAAATATTGTTTAATCAGTATCCACATGTCAAGTAAATATTGAAACAATAGCAAATATTGGAGCATTTTTTTATCTTGAATATCTCATTAAATAAAAAGCTTATTTAAGGAACATTTTGAATTTCAATTGCTATTAATCAATATTTTGAACTGGCTTTGATATTTAGATTATATTTCTACTCTCTCTGAAGATATAAAATAAAACAATTTCACTCTTTAGGAATAACATAATGGTGCATACTTTTTGCAACTGAGTGTATATATTCTTGCAATTGAGTGTATATATATTTTCAAGAATTATTAATTTTTGTATGTATGTGAACTCCATTGTATTCCTGAATTCATTCAAAGAACCTCTGGAGTAATGAGAAGTTTAGAGTTTTAAATTTGTGTCAATATAGATGCCACGTGCATTTAATTTTCTAATTTGTATCGTGTTTGAAATCACTTTTATCAGTGTTATTAGAGATGATGGCAGTGAAAATTATTCCAAAATAGACTATTTAGATACATAAATTGTTTCTTAACTTATTAATTTGCATTCCATGTTTTTAAATTATATATTTATAAGTATATAGATTTGTAGATTATCAGAATGTGTACATACAAAAAATTGCTTTATTGTAATAGATATTGTACGATAAGAGTTTTTATAAATCTGAGAATGTTCTCAATAACTATCTATAAGCTGTTCATCTCTAAAGGTCTTTTGGAAATTATTTTGTTGTCATGCTGTGCAAAATAAATGTGAACTTATTGGCTTAATATATATATATAAAGGGTAAAATTAGTTTCTTTTCCCCTTTTTATATTAGTGATAAGCAAGTTTATAAAGAACTCTACTTTTCAATACTTCTTGGTTTGATAAAACATTAAATTTTTATTATGGCATTATAAGAAAATATTGGTTTTTTTACAGAATTTTGAAACTGGAATCTATTCAGAGCTTCAGGCTTGAAAGACAAATACCACTTGGATCTCATAAACCTGCGTAAGTTTTTAACGCCACTGAGCCTACCTTTTTTTATTCTCGAGATATACTTTTATTTTCAGCAGTGGACTTGTGGCCCAAATCACTGTTTTTAATATTTTTTTAGATTTATTTTTAACTAATTAAATTTTTTCTATGAAAAAAACTAAAAATATTTATTAAACAACTAAAAATTTCAAATTAGTTTTTTTAACTTAGACGCTAATCTGAACTTTCTCATAAACTTTGGTCTCAATAATTTGTGGATAGAATATTGATTTTCTTTATTTATTCTTTTTTAACTGTGAAGCTTGTTGTTAAGGTTTTAGGTGAGTGAGAAAGTGCAGTCCGGGGATTTCATTTAACACGACTCTTGTGAAAGACTTTAACTCTTGCCAAAAAAAGAGATTTATATTATAAAATTATAAAATGCCAAGGTTTATTTAGAAAATATAAAATGTGTTCATAGACAAAGTTTGTTTATAAAATTGTAGATAAGACATCCATTGTGAGTTGTGGTTTATTATATCAAAATGTGTGTTTGATAAGTGAATGAAATAACCCTTTCTTAATAATGGAATAGAACTCCTGTATAATCAATGAATTCACGGATACAAGATACAGTTCCAAAAAGCAAAACGCCTGGTTTACAGAGTCTTTTATAATAACAGAAAAATGATATTTATATTATGAAAATGTGAAGTGCCAAGCTTTATTTATTCTTAATGGTTAACATTAAAATTTTAAAAATATTTTTAGAATTTCCTGATAAGTTGTTAGAGGTTCGTTGATAATTCATTACAGAAGTAGTAAAAAGGAAATTGCTTTTGGATGTATTAGATCATTAGTTAATGGGCTAAGTAATTTTAAATTTTGGTAAAATTTAATTTTATGCATGCCATAAATTTTTCTCTCTGTTAAACATGTTTATTCCATTTTAAGTCTTAATACTTATATAAAGAATTTGGATTAAATGAAAACAGTAATGAGTGATGGTGAAAATGTATTAAATGTGGTAATTGAATTGCTTGATGTTCTAAGACATAAAATTTCTGATCATCAAAATACAATAATTGACTTCTTGACTGAACAACTGACTTTATTATTAAACAATATCCTATTTTGCTACCCCCCTTGTTTAAGTATATAATCATCCTTCAAATCCTAATAGACCATTATTTTATATTTTTGATCCTGTACTAAATTTGTACTAAATTTTTTAAAATTCCACTGAGCATCTTGTTTAGCTGTTTAAAAAATGGGGGGAAATGCATTGTAAATTGTCTTTACTTTCTCAAAGTTTCATAATTAAATATGTTGATAAAGTTGTGCCTGAAAAATAACTCAACTGATTCTGAACATCAGTTGGAGTTTTATGGAAAGCCAAATTATATGGAAAGTTATACAATAGTTAGTTGAAATTGTTTCTTGGAAGTTTTGCGAGGTAGTAATCTAGTTCATGTATATTAAAGTCTTATTTAAATATTGTGCTAAACATATTCAGCACATTGAAAGTCTGATTACTTCTCAACTTTTAATCACCAGGCAATTTTTGGTATTAAATTATATGCTCAGTGCATATTCCATTATGTGTAATTTTCACTTAATCTGATTTGAAAATTCATGTGAGGAGAAATTTTTGGTTCAGTTAAATCAGAAAATTGTAGAAAACTTTTTAAAAAGTTGGTTTTTTCCCATTTTTTTCAAACTGTGACACTGAAAATACCGATTATGTCTTTAGCCCTAACATAGTTTTTAACAATGATATGATCCATAACAAAAATTCGATGCTACATTTTTTTTTCTTCTTTTATTTATATTACATTTATTTTCCTCATTGTATAACTTTTTGAATACTACTCAAACCAATTCTATTGTTACTCAATTTCAAAAAATCATATTTCAAATTTTAAGGATCGATCGGTAGTCAATGCGCTGAGAAGGGCCCTAGCTGAATTCAATTTGTATCCGTCCCAAATGTTAGAAGCATGCTACATTTTTTTTCTTCTTTTATTTATATTACATTTATTTTTCTCATTGTATAACTTTTTGAATACTACTCAAACATCAATTCTATTGTTACTCAATTTCAAAAAATCATATTTCAAATTTTAAGGATTGATCGGTAGTCAATGCGCTGAGAAGGGCCCTAGCTGAATTCAATTTGTATCCGTCCCAAATGTTAGAAGCACGCTACGCCTATGGTCCAAAGTATACATGTAAGGGGGTCATACTACCTTTTTTATTTCACTGATAAGCAAATAGACGAGTGCTCTGCACTAAAATGTTTTACTGATCTTGTTGAGAAGTATTGGAGAGCACGTGCACTGATTGCATAGGTGCTATTTTTGGTAGTGTGTGGCATTTGTAAAATAAATAAATAAATAATGAACTCTGCTTTTCAATGCTTCTTGGTGTCACAAATCACTCTAATTTTTATTATGGCATTGTAAGAAAATATTGGTTTCTTTACAGAATTCTGAAACTGGAATCCATCTTCACATTGTGATTTCCATGAAAAGATTCCACAACTCACTTGGCAGTGTGCTCGATTCATAATCTGTAAGTTCATTTTAACCTCACTGAACCCATTTTTTTTTTTATTCTCTAGATATCCTTTATTTTTTTCAGCAGTGAACTTGTGGGCAAAATCACAAAGTTGATAATATATTTTTTTAAAATTTATTTTTTGTACTTAAATTTGAATTTTTCTATGAAAAACCATAAAAAATATTTTTATTACATAATTCTTAATTAATAAACAACTCAAATTTTCAAATTTCTCTTTGTATATTTTATACGCTAATCCGAACATTTTCATAAACTTTGGTTGCAGTAATTTGTGGATTGATATTGATTTCCTTTATTCATTATATTTTTAACTGGCAAGCATGTTATTAAAGTATTAGGTATGTCTGAAAGTGCAGTTCAGGGACTTCAGTTAACCGTGACTCTTGTGAAAGTCTTTTATCATAACTGCTTACCAAAAAAAATTTTATATTTTTATATTATAAAGATATAAAATGCCAAGGGTTATTTTACTCTTGATAGTTAATGTTAAAAATTTTTTAATTTAATTATCAGAATTTCATGAGAAGTAGTTAGAGGTTCATTCATAATTCCTTACAGAAGTAATAATAATAATAATATTGCTTTTAGATGTATTAGATTATTCGTTGATGAGCTAATAGGTAGTTGAATGTCATTTGGAATACTAACTTCTGCCTAGTATTTAATTTTATTATTTCATTGTCAAATTTTGGTGGAGATCTGTCACATAAAATATATTTTTGTGAGCAGCTGTTATTATAAAGTGTAAGGATAAGGGCAGTAAAAAAAATTCCAAAATATATTATTTAGGTTCAGTTAATTATTAAATAATTGTTGACTATAATAAGGTTATGTTTGCAAGTGTGTAGGTTTTTTTATGGTGTATTATTTGGTTTATCTAAGTTAAGTTGAAAAATGATGCAAGCATACAAAGATTGACTGGCTGTCAATGTTGAGTGCAGTAGCATAGATTATTTTACAAAGTGCAATAAAATACTTTTAACTTTTCAAACCGAACTTCTAACCAAAATTTTAAAAAAAATTTAATGAAACTTTTAAAATTGGAAATATTTTCATGGATCTAAGGAATGGAACATAACACCTGTATTGTCAACTAAGTCATGGATAAAAGATGCAGCCCTAAAAGCAAAAGGCCTGGTTTCTGTATACTTTTATAATAATCATGTTACAACAGTATACAGAAACCAGGCTTTTTGCTTTTAGAACTGAATCGTTTATCCATGAATTTGTTGACTATACGGGTTTTCTATTCCATTGTTAAGATCTGTGAAAATACTCTCATTAGCAAAATATTTTTTTAAAAACTTAAATTTGGGTTAGAAGCTTGGTTCAAACAGTAGGCTTGGTTCTCTATTAAAATACTATGCAGAAGTTAGTATCCCAAATTACTATCTACCACAATTTTTGTAAAACCAATTACTGTGAAAGCTACATCATATAATAAAGTTTTACTTTATTCATTATTATAGTAATAGATTAGTTGTTAAAGAGTATTCACCCTTTTCACTAAATTTCTCAGTACAGTAAGACATTCAATCCTGTCAATTAAATGATTAGTTATTACAGATATAAATAAAATAGATTAGAATGCCTTGATAGAGTACAATAATTGAAAGCTGACTGAGAGACTTGAGATGACAACAAAATTTTCTTTTCACTATCGAGAATCACTCTCACGTTGAAAGTAAAGAAACACAAGAATGAAGATTGAATACTATATAAAATCTTAAATTTCTAAATCTGACCCAGCATCTGTATTAATGCTCTCTATGGCATGTTGTAATCAAATTTAGAAATTTAAGATTTTGTATGCTAATGTTTTACTTAGCATTCAATCTTTATTCTTGTGTTTCTCTACTTTCAACAGCATTATTGTCAATAGTGAAGAGGAAATTTTGGTGTCATTATAGACAAGTCTCTGATTCAGCTTTCAACGTTGAGCTGAAATTATGCTCAACATTAAAAACTTAATTGTACT
Organism: Dolomedes plantarius; assembly: GCA_907164885.2. NCBI lineage: Eukaryota > Metazoa > Arthropoda > Arachnida > Araneae > Dolomedidae > Dolomedes > Dolomedes plantarius. The sequence goes on from OU015490.1 coordinate 171,385,850, forward strand.
CTTATCAAGGCAATCTACCCTATTTTATTTATATCTATAATAACAAATTAATCGACATGGTTGGATTTTCTACTGTACAGAGAGAAATTTAGTGAAAAGGGGAATACTCTTTAACAAATATTTTATAACTATTTTCTATTAGTATATTTATTTAATCAAGTAAATATTTTTTACATGATGTAGTTTTCACAGTATGTAATTGGTTTTACAAAAAAAATGTGGTAGGAATTTACTTCTTGGAAGTAGTTATCAATAAAATGACAACAGATTTAAAACTGCACTCATGTGTTGGGTGCTGTTTTGTATCAAGTTTTTTTAAACCCCTGTCTCAGAATTTATATTTCCTAATTGGATTTATTTAATTCTACTTTATCAACAATGAATTTTTCAACTACTTTCAACAATCAACTATTTTTACAACAATAAATTACCCTTTAATGTACAAAACTATGCAAAAAATAATTTTCTTATCTGCAGAGCATTTACTAACTCTACATAGAAAAATAATTTAAATAAATTCTTTTGATTCATAAATTATATCTGGGGATGGGAGTCATTTTCCTTTCACATAAATTTATGAACTGATTTTCTCTTTCTTTTTTTTCCCTAGATGCTGTAAAGATGGAGCCAGAGGTACAGCGAAAGGATCCTGTTTTGTAGAAAATATAGAAAAAAATTGTGTAAATGTGCTATGTACTTTCTAAATAAACTATTTTTACTTTAAACCAGCTCTTTTCTGTATTTAAAAACATGTGTGTGTATAATTTTTCTCAAAATTACAATAGAAGATATTACTATCATAGTACTATTTCTCAAAAATAGTACTATCAAGTGTTGGATATTAAGTCCAATATAATAGAAAAGAAAATATTTTTTTAAAATGACATAAGAATTTAATGAATTACTCTTTAATTCACAAAACTATGCAAAAAATAATTTTCTTATCTGTAGAGCATTTATTAACTCTACACCAAAAAATAATTTAAATAAATTCTGAGCAAGTTTTCACAAGCTCACAAAGATGGGCTTCATCATACACACTACACATTACTCAGGTTAGAAGAATGTATCAAATTTATGTTTATAAATTTATCAAATTATGTTAATAAATTTTATACTGGGGAAGTACAAATTTTTTGGGTTAATTATTAAAGTAGTACTGTTTTACGTACTATAATCTCATTCTAAATTTAAAAAAAACAAACTGTAACCTTAGATCGAGTGGAAAGATGATTTAGCTTTAATGGTTGGTATTAATGTTATCTTAACTTTCAAATTTGGGTAAATGTATCTTAATGCAAAATGAGGTTTTGTTCTAACAAGTAAACTAGCGATTCATATACAAATTTTTAGGTAATAACAAAGATCAGTATTTGGTAATACCTAAAAATACATAAGGCAAAACTGGAAAAAATGCTAGAAATATGAAGGCAAAAAAAATAATAAAAGTGAAAGGGTTGATATCAGAGGTTAATCGTCAATGAAATAAATAATAATAAAAAGCATATAAACAAAAGGGTCCTACGTAAAACTTAGAAAAAATGCCGGCGGTCCGATTCTGGTAGAATGCTGGCATGATGCCCGGACCTACGGCACATTGCTGTTTACGAGATGGGTAGATGACGGTATGTCGACACCAATTATTGCTCCCGTAACCGGCCCGTCAACCTCCGGTTACGTTCCGGCTATCTGTCCGCATCGATGGCTTAATCGCGGCTGCCTAACGGTTCGTAGTCGGATGAACGATGGCTCGAATCCTACCGGAAGCGGCCCGGCAGTCGACGGGGTAGTCGCGGGCGAGAGGACACAGCCGTGACGGAAACGATACTGACCTAATGCGCCGGCCCGGCAGTGGTGAAATCGGCTGGCCGGAACCTTCCGACCCCGGCCCGATGCTTCTGTGTTTGTTGGGTATATATATATATATATATATTAAAAGTAATAGAAGCATTACTTAGGATTTGGGATGGCATAATAGTTAGTTTACATGAATGTCTTAACAAAGATTTTATGTCATTCAATTTTGTTTCCCACGTAAATTTCGATTTTTTGTATTCAATCTGAGTGTCTCTTGAAACCATAGACTATTTCTTTAACTTTCATAAGTTGTTTAAAATGCTTTTTTAAAATTAAGTGATTGAAAAATCATAGAAATTTTTTATCACTTACTTTAAGCTAGATCAAAAAAGTGTAGTTTCATAAATAAAATTTGTTTTTACCTGAATCTAAAAAAAAATTAGAAAACTTTCAAACGCATAACATATGACTATACTATTTATTTGAATGTAGGTTTATACACCAACAAGACTACGATAACTTTGAAAAAACTTTAATCGACATGGCTACGAAAGACCTAGGAGATGTGTTTGATCCAACTGATATCAACGGGGATATATGTTTTTTTGTGGATTTCTTGAGGTGAGATAATTTTCATGTATATTTTTTGGTTGATTTCTTGAGGTGAGAGGATTTTCATGCATGCTTTATGGTTGATTTCTTTAGGTAAGAAAATTTTCATTTATATTTTTTGGCTGATTTCTTGATGTGGGATGTTTTTCTTGCATGTTTTTTGGTTGATTTCTTAAGGTAAGAAAAGTTTTATTTATATTTTTTGGTTGATTTCTCGTGGTGAGATAATTTTCATGCATGTCTTTGGTAGATTTGTAGAGATGACGTAATTTTCATTTAAATTGTTGCATGCGATATTTGTAGACCAGCAACGGAGTGCGCAACTTGAGGCGTTAATATTTGACAAGGTATTCCAAATAAAGCCGTAAAAGCCATTCTCTAGTCTCAACTATTTATTCAGTCACCCTAATGGATTACGAAATCAACCGTCTAGTGGTTGCACTGCCGCAATTTTGCGCTTTTACAGCGTTTACTTCATATACATCATTAAAGAGTGCTTGCTAAAAATATATTTCATGAATTGTTGGAATTTTTAAAACAGTCATGTTAAGAAACAAACCTTGTTGAAAAACGAAGGGATAAAATAACAGATCATTCTAGAGCTAACTTTTAGCTAGACCCAGGTCCATTAGATCAGATTATAACCTCAACATTTCATAACCACTGTATACTCCATATCAGGAAGGTTGTGGGGATATCTCCATCTGGTCCGTAGAATCAGCGTTAAATATTTTAACCCATGACAGAATTCCATTCATTGACCACGTGATATTTCAAACCAGCCACAGACCATGCCAACTTTCTCGAGGCCAACGTAGTTATGTAATGCGCTGGATGCAATATGAACAGGCCTTTATAATGATAACACTTACCTTCTTGCAAATGAGGCGAATAATCGAGAACTTCGCAGAACATGACGGCATGGTCTCCTTGTTCAAAGAATGGCATAATCTTCCTGTTTCCCCTTTATGTGTTGGAGACAAACCACACGACTGAAAAATGAGATGACACACTAAAGCTGTTTTTGCATAGTGACTGCGTTATTCATATCCATTCATCATGATTGTGGGGTTAACATGATTTTTAACTGTGAGTTGCCTGTGTTTTTTTAGCCATTGTATGCTAAATTAACATACACTGGCAACCGTACACCCTGAATGGGTGTACGGTTAGCATATGAAGGGTGATCTTTAGCCTTTCAATACTCTTATTACTGTCGTGACTGTCTTGGACCAGAAGAAGTTGTTAAAGACACTGAAGAGATTTTCTCAAAAAATGGGGGAGCACAGTGAAATATTTGTGAAATAGGAATTGATTTTTTTCCGGTAGTTTTTGGTCCAATATGACCAATATGACTCATTTTTCTGTCATTTTAACGGGCTTTTAACTAGTTAAACATAATTCATTTACATTTAATGCTTCAAGTCATGTTTCAAGGTCTTGGAGAGGGAAAAACCATTCAAAACAGGGGCAAAGCAAAACGTCTCTTCATAACCTACAACAGTAAGCAGGAGATATACAGGGGGATTTTTTTTAACTGACACTACTCAGAGCCAGCTATAGCGCGATCTATCAGTCAGAATTCCACCAAAATTGATAGAGGGACTAAGGACGACATGGGAAAGAGTTTCCGTGGAAAAAAATAGTTCCAAAAGTCGCCGATAGGGGACGATATGGTTGTCGGCGCACCCGAGCATTTGCATAAAAGGCAAGTAAAACATCAAAATGCAAATTCATGGCTACGTAGTTGACAGCAGCGCCAGTATCTTGGGCTTTAGAGATCGGTGCGGAATCTGCTGCGCCTTCGCTTTACAGAAGAAAGGGTCGTCAGTCACTTTTTTCCGCTGGCTTGGCCACCTCGCTCCTCGGACCTAACCCATGTGACATCTTTCTGTGGGGTTATTTAAAGTCTAAGGTGTATCTTGGTGGAGTCTCGAACTTGGCGTCCCTAAAGGACAACATATCCCGGACTTTGATGAACATTCCTGGTGACATGTTTCGCTTGGCCGTTGAGAACTTAGTGTTCAGGAAGCAATGTGTCGTGCACTAGAACTGTGGTCACATTGAGGGAGGGAGAAGGGAATTTGCTTCATAAGGTGGTGTTGCAGTGAAATTTCTTTGTTATTCATTTGTCTGCCTACAACTTTTTCGTTATTCATCCCTCATCTTTATAGCCCGAAATACTGGCGCTGCTGTCGACTACATAGTCGTGAATGTATATTTTGATGTTTTACTTGCCTTTTATGCAAATTCTCGGGTGCACCGACAACAAAAGCGCCATATCTTCCCCTATCAGCGACTTTTGGAACTTTTTTTTTTTTTCACGGAAGCTCTTTCCCATGTCGTCCTTAGCCCCTCTATCAATTTTGGTAGAATCCCGGCTGATAGATCGCGCTACAGATGGCTCTGAGTAGTGTCAGTTTAAAAAAAATCACCCTGTACATCGGTGATTTTCTCGCAGGATAACACAGACTTAAATGTCAGCACGCTCTGTGAAGCCTGTTAAGCGAAACAGGGGGCATTATCAGATTTATTTGTAATACTTTTTAGCGCAAGAATTTGCAGTCCAAAAACAGCCTGACTCAAAGTTTTTCGTCTATCAAGAGCGACTTTCAGAGATTCGACTATCAGAAAGCTCTACTGGTTTTCAGGATGGTCTCTCTGCCAAGAGCGAGAATAGGATAAACTAAACCGAACTAGATTAATTTACAGAAAATCACTACATGGGAAGTGAGTCACCAGGGTTTTATTCCATCAGATATTCATATCAGGACACGGGTATACTTTTATGTCATTGCATGCTTTTAATTGAATAAACTTAAAACTTTATTAACAAGCGTAGCTCGTGGTTATCTAGTGAGCTATAAGCCAACTAGAAAGATTAAAATGGGAATTTTAATCATCAATAGAGGATGTAATTTCAGTTGAGACTGATAATAAAGTCAGGAATAAACAGGACCTACAACAGTATTAAGCCACTTTTCAGATATATTATGATATCATTCAGATCGGATGTAAATCTATTTAATACGAATAATTCTTAAATCTGACTTTAGTTACGGATGAGATTTTTATTACTATTTACAATAATTAGTAAAGCACTCAGAGAAACTAGACCATAAGAAAAGTTGTAAGACCGTGACATCGTTCTCATCGACATATTTTATGCTTAGACGCTTTTAATTTAATATTTGTTTCTATTTGCAGAGACACACCCGAGGTCACTAATGAAGATGATACAGAGGTGGAAATGCCGAAGATCTATGAGCCGGTATTTTTTTTGTTGATGTTGGTATAGTGCACAATATTCCTGTTAGAATAAATAGAAACAGCAGATGGGTATATATCGCACCTCTGCTAGAAGTGTTACATCTCAAAATGGCCATATTTTCAGGAAGAGCTAAAGAAGAAATGAAATAGCTCTTTCTGAATATATGGCTATTTTGAGATGTAACAATCTTCTAGCAGAGGTGTGATATGTTGAGTGCAGAACTTTACGAAACATATGTCTTTTAAATCATATTTTAAATTTTTAAAAATCAACAGAGGATGTTCCCAGGAAATTATAAAGCATTTTAGATTTTTTTTTAATATAAAAATGCGGAGGCACTTGTTGTGAGACATTCGAAAAACATACCGCGGATATAGTTGACTACTTCTTATCAGGGGGCACCATACAGGTGAGTCAACATTACCTACTGGTGCTACCTCCATTTTGACCGACCACGTCCAGAAGCTACATATGGAGGGATCGTACCTTCCCCCATCCCTCTGAATCCATGGAAGGACTTTCCGGTCTACGGATTTAACATGCCCATATCCTGCTCAGACACGAAGGCATTTAATGGCGCCCGTCGGGATTCGAACAGCGCACCCTCCGTCTGAAGCCCAACGCGCTGGCCTTCAGGAGTATTGCATTATGATTAAACTAAAGCTTATTCAGGTGCAGTCTGGAATAAGAGGTATTAAAGTTCGTCTAGCTTTCAGTTGCTTTCATGATTTCGATGTATTTATCCAACACTGAAACTCATAACAATTACAAAGCAAAATATAAAGAATAAAGGCAAAGTATTTTAATGTGTTAACTAAGTTCTTTGAAACTATAGCTTCAGTGATAAAATGACTTTAAAATAGCATTTTGTCAGCGTTCGATGAATTACAGGATAAGGGGACTCATGCATAAAAACATTTTTTCTTTTAAACCTAGTAGTTTGGATTTAGTCCTAACTTAGCTTTTCCTGCTTAATCCTAGTTTATTTTTCCCAACTTTGTTAAGAACTTTTAGACATTTTGCAGGGAAAAAATTTTCGATATCAGCATTTTTCTCATAAAATTTAATTTTTATAAATTTCGAGCTGTCTTCAAATGAAATAAAATGTGTGTGTTTTTATATTAAAATATACCTTAATGCTCTCTGAAATAAGACAAAGTTTTTTACATTACCTTCCAGATAATTGTCACATCTAAACATCATCAGTGCCAGGTTGTAATTTAAACTCTATATAATAGTGTGACAAACTATTTAATAAAAAAAATAGTTTCAACTTATGGAAAAGATAATTTGAATCGTGACAGAGTCTTACTTTTTAATACCATGCCCTCTTTTTTTTTGTGCATTAGTATAATTCTTAATTCTATGACCAGCTTATATATTGTATATCTGTGAATTATTCATTATATAATTATATATATATATATATATATATATATATATATATATATATATATATATATATATATATATATATATATATATACTTGGTCTCATTATAGGTAAAATCTTTAGAAGCTCTTCAGGAGAGACTGACTTTTCTCTTAAGTCTTTACAATGAGGTTGCTCGTACGGCACATCTGGACATAGTATTTTTCAGAGATGCTGTTTTCCATCTCACAAAGGTAAAGAATCCATCGTAACAGAAAGTTTTGTTTAGTAAGGAATAAACACGAAGGAGTACTTGGCTACATTGGTATGACCATGCAGTACTCTCAGCTATGGCAATTTTATAACGACTGTTTTAGAACCAGGATCAGAAACCGGATGGCCAAACCTTGAGGCTGGTTTTCTATCGAATAAACTATTCCAGTCAGTTTTTTTTAAACTCTAGCATTTCACCCTTTTCATTTTTAGAATAATGATACTTAGGTTGCCCTTTGATATATTTTTTCATTTAATTTTATATTTCCTAAAAAGATGCTAGTTTTTTTCCTCCATGGTTATTAGGTAGGTGCTTCCTGGCAGTCCTTTAGCTCAGAGTTTCACAAACTTTTTCCGACTGTGGCCACCTTTGACCTGGTTTTATTTCCCATGGTCCCCCTGTCCTACCGAGATTAAGATAGCTTTATTAAAGCGTTTTTTCGTAACTGAAATATGTGTTATTTATAATTTTTATAATTAATACAAAATACAATTAAATAAAAATTCATACTTTAAGTATGTCTCGATCAGTTTGACCCTTTGCTTTTGATGACCAAATACAAACTTTTTTATATCCAGTTCTATTGGTGTGAGGGATAACAGAAAATCGCTTTCTGTCCATTATTTTAAGGCTATTCTGCGTTTGGCTGACTAAATAACTCACCCGATTGAAACATAGTTCTACCGAATAAGAAATAGAAAATGCCATGATAAACAATTTTGCTTTGTGTCAAAGTTGGGGGAATATTTTCAGTATGGTACTCTTTATCCAAAAATGGTGTTTTTCTTGACTGAAAGTTGCTTTGGCTGCTATATGAGCACTTCATTCATAGAAACATCAACATCAGTAGCATCCACAGCAAACTGGTCAACTACCCAGGCTGGAATATCCACGCCCAGCAGATCATAGAAACTTCCATATCGGGTTAAAGCTGCTTTAAATGATTCACATATACAATTATTTCATCATGTTTCAGTTCACCACTAACTGCTACCAAAGAGTAAAACCGGGCGTATTCAACATTTGTATAATTACCTATGCTGCACTATAATTTCCTTTGTGCCCCCCCCCCCGGAATATCCAACAGGGGGCCATATGCCCCCCGATTGAGAACTTCTGCTTTAGCATTTTATCGAATGATTGAGCGCTTTTTGTGGGAACTGGGGATTTAACTATTGTTTCCAAATTCCAAAGTTTGTTATCCTACCGTCTTGTAGCATAGGAGGGGAATATTTTTGGCGTTAGAAATTTTGCATAAAAAGAACATAAATAAAAAAACTGTTTTTGATTTTTACGCAATTATGATGGACAAAGGACCTAAATTTCAGTGGGGTGCGAACCTTCTTTGGCACCTTATACTGTCCTTGCTATTTACTGGCTGTTATTTTCCTATGGTTATGAGAAATGCCATACCTTAGGAGGTTAGGAATACTCTACTACCTTACAAGGTAAAAAATAAATTAATTAAAACACGCTTTTATATCGGTGACATTGCCTATCTAAGAAGGTAAGCCACTGATAAAGTTGGGAACACAGTAGTGATTAGCAGGACACACTTTAGTGATTAGCAGGTAATGGAAGGAGATTTACGCCATCGGCATTATTGCATTCGCATTATAAATATAAGGGGGAACATGTACATGTGGAAAGTGTCTTTTATGTAATTATCGAAGAAAAAAATCTATTTTTCACTCTCTACCATAGTTTCTTAACATGGGGTCCATGGACTCCTTGAGGGTCAGTGAATAAATTTCACGGAGTCCACGGACTTGGAAGGGAATTCAAGACCAGGAACTGTCTCATACGGCAAAGGAAAAGGAAAAAAATTGAGACTTTTTATTTAGAAGTAAAATGTATGCATGCATTTAATTTGAAAATTAAACAACAACAAAAAAAGTAGCAGCCGTTGAACTTGAATTCAGTCAGATGTACAAATGTGCAGTAGTCATTCGATAAATAATACGTCTTTAAAGTATAAATACATTATTAAATCCCAGATTTGTGTTTGTAATATATTGATATCTTTTTTAATTCTTTGTATTTTATTTTATGCGTATCCTTCCCATTCTAATATAATTGGATTTTTAATAACTATTTATTTCTTTACTACATTTTCAAATTTTATGCTTGAAACGATTCATTATATGAGTATTTATCGTCAGAAAGAAGGGTCCATAACTTTCATCAATGAATCATAAGGGGGTCTACGACACTAAAAAGGTTGAGTCATTGTTCTATGCCAAAATAGCTGTGTCATCTTATCTCGTAAACATCCTCTTGCACGTGTTTTCGAGGCGAAACAATGAAGTACCTACATTTTCTCTGTTGATTTATGTTTGCTAAAAAATAAAAAAAATTCTGAAAGTTCAGTCAGTTTTGAGAAATGAGAGAAAGATATTTTAGAAAATATGTCTATTTTCTTACTCATTATGATGACAATAGTATATTTGATGAAGATGGTGTTACGGCAGAAAATTTGCGACAAATATAATTGAAATGCCAATCAGATGACCTTGCAACCACACTTTTGAGTTGAACTCTGCCCAGAGCTAAACCAATTTGTAGCAAGGGTTTTATATAGTCTCAGTTGGTGAGTTAAGAAAAATATGATTAAATTTCGGATGGCTATTGTTATACACGATGTTTATATACCCTTATACAAATTTAAATATAGATTAATATTTCTCAATTTCATTGTCTGTATTTATAAGGTTATTCATTCACAATGTCATGAAAGATGGCAGTTTCCCTCCCTAAAACAACGTGGAGCAACCTGTAAAATACAAACAATTTACATTGTGATCATCAATAAGCTAACTCTACTTTACTTTAATGAAAACGTTTCATTAACCACTAAGCTGATCGTCAACTCTTTGGGTGTTCACGACGGTCTCAATTGATTTAATTGGCCAATGGATGATCCATTAAAAACAAGAGGTTTTTTTATGGGGGGGGGGATTTACTAAAGAATATACGACTAGTTACTCTACTGAAATATTGATTATAGTGCATCCAGATCCGGTCCCATAAGTGAGCAGGTGACCAGTTGAAATAGGCGCCAAAATAAGACATACCAAAAATACGAAAATTTAAACGAATAACGAAAAAAATATTAATCTAATAAATGAAGAAATTGATTAAAATATACAAATATAAGCGAATATTTAGACTATTTTTTTAGAAACCCCTGAAATTGAGACTACGAGAATTAAATTTTGAATGGATATTTCCAAACGTTGTTGTAGCTCTAAGAATTCTACAAACTCTTCCTGTAACTGTACTACTTTTTTAAAGTTCTGTAATTTTTTTAAATTTTGGTTTCATTAAATAAATACATATTTTTCGAAAAATGACCTATTAAGTAGACTATTTCTAGCAGAGATACATTCAATACTTAAGAGTCTCTGAAAAAATTTGTAAAGGCGCCGTTTATAAAACTTGAATCAGGCGACACAGTGAATCGGTCCGGCTCTGGGTGCATCACGTAAATAATTCAGAGAATAGAAACACACAGCCTCTAAAAATCCACAATAACGGTTAAGAATAGCAACTAGTTTCGAAATTATTAATGTACAGTTCGTCATTAGGCCATAGAGCTTATGGTGTGATTGTTGTGACGACTTTTGTCTGCTGTAGAAAGGGGTGTATATGCCATTCCAGCTCCTCTTCAAGCCCCTCTCTCTTCCGTATTTTGGAATTGCTTTGTCGCAGTGTATGGTGACTGAGAGGCAATCGCCACCGGTGTGGAACATATGCTGCCGTCTTGGTGATCCCGGTCATCATTAATTTTTCTTGACGGCTGCTGGAGGTTTTGGGGGACTGGCTACTACCTTGGAAGGGTCAGCACTTCCGATCATTATGTTGCACTCACTAGGGATATGGGTGTTGGCCCACCTCTTTTTGGCAAGCTTTGTTTTGATGGCGGTTTTCTGGAGGCTCACATTTATTGGCAACCCCTAGTGATGAGGACTGACCACAGCCGAAAGAGTTAGTTGTTATTTTTTGATGCCCACTTTTTGACTGCCGAAGGAAGTCAGTTCGCTGTATGAGTATGTAATAATAAAGTCACGAAAACAACTTCTACGTGGTGTTTTATGCTCTGGAGTCCGGTTTGTACTGCAGCGGGATTTCTCTTCCTGCCACACACAACGCAACGTAAAATGTAAGAGAGGAGGAATGTCGTCGTAACATGATTGTCTCCATGGACCATTCCCAAATGGTGTACAGAGTTATGCCCCCTATGTCATACCTTCAGACTGGGTGGCACAGTTTGAAACTAGATGTCGTTCTTAATTTTTATAGAGGATTTTATAAAGCTACGAGATCCTGTTTCAACAAGGTTCCTGTAATTAATTAGAGTATATTCTAAAGCATTTTATTTCTAAAATGATTGTTTTAAAGCTCCTAAAAATTCAGAGTTTCATAAAAAATTTAGTAGGATATAAAGGATTTATAAAATAGGTCATACGTAAAAGACAACAAAAGTAGTGAAATCTTCAGAAAGTGTGATGAAATTTAAACTAGAAAGAATTTCATGAAAAAAAATCAAACCTGTCATTTTGACTGACTTTATAGTTTTAGCGTTAAATAGCAATATTTTACAGACAGAAAACTATACAGATGGTACGTCAAACTCTCCAGTAAAGATACAATAGACTTCTCAAACTGCCTGAATAAATATTTAACCTTTTGCACTTGCAGGAAAATTAGTTTACTTTTAATCTTCCTAATTGCTGCAACGCACGAGACAAGGAGACTGAAAGTCATACAGAAATAAAATTGAGCAATATTCTACAGACAGAAAACTATACAGATGGTACGTCAAACTGTGAAAGGTGTTCAAACTCCTTGCACAGTGTTTCTGCGCATGGTATAAAGTAAATCAAGCGAAATGTATTTCTTTCTTATTGTTAAAATCCAAGGTCGAGCGTGTTTAAGCTATTGATTTCCTTGAGAGGCGTTTACTTTACTTTCGTTTGTGATGTCAGTATTGAATAATTATGAATAAAACCTTGTTATATTAATTAGTGTAGATTAATATAACAACATACAATCCCTTCTTAGTGACGTGTTGGACGTATGAAAATTTCTCGAACTCGAACATGACGTATGTTCTGATCAAAGGACGCCTTTCATTTCTTAACTTTCAAGATTCAGATCACTCGCAATAAAGGAAGCTGTGTAAACTGATGTGTAAAATATCACAGACAATCGTTTGTCACCAGTGTCATATTAAATCCGTGCCATTAATGTATATCGTCTACCTGTATTCAAAATCTTCAAAGTATTCGAGCTGACGCAGCCATTTTGTAGCCCGCTGCTAAATGAAGTCGACATTTTGATCTAATACAGAACCGTTCTTTTGGGGTCTTTCTTAGATGACCTGATTTTGTACAAACTAATATATTTTACTGAGTTTCTAGAACTTGATGGCGATAGAAATTTAAAATTATATGCCTATCCACATTTTAAAATTTGAATTATACCTCCAGTAAAGTTTTTTCGGCACAAGTATTTCGTTTGAAAGACTCTTTGCTTTTTAAATAATGCTTTGGCACGTATGTATAAAATGTACTGGCTGTGTGAGATGACTGAATATATGCTGTGTTGGAATCGACACTGTGGGCTATGTCATCGACTATAAATAAACTTGTAGTGTATTGGCATATCTCTATATGAAATTTATAAAGACAGTATCAGTAGCAAAAGGTTGCTTTTTTTCTCTACAGAGAATTCATTTATCGTCACAATCTATTTTTTTATCTTATTTACTTAATAGTGGTGTACTATATCCTTTACAAACCTTATACTTTCATAATCAGTTAGTCATGACGTTCGCGTCTACTTAAACTGGCATACCATGAATACTAGTTATTTCAGGAGGTCAGGGTCAGACCATCATTTGCAAATAGCACAAACCTTTCTCTCTAAAGATTACGTGTAACGTAAATAACAACTTTTTTTTTACCTTGTTCACCTTATAGTGGTATAATGTATCCTTTACAAATGTTATACTTTCGTAATCAGATAGTCATGGGGTTCGCATCGACTTTAAAACGATATGCCATGGACACTAGCTATATCAGGGGGTTAGAGTTTAGACCAACAGTTGGAAGTAACACACCTTTTTTTCTATAGACTGTGTATGTATGATTAATTTTTATCTGTTGTGATAGCCTTAAGTCTTTTGGAAATAATCAAAATTCTTTACAAACTTCAGATTTCCAGGATAATTCGATCACCTGGAGGAAACGCCCTGCTTATAGGAGTAGGAGGATCCGGCAAACAGTCGCTAACACGACTGGCTGCATTCATCGCCCATTATAACACTCAGCAAATAAACTTAACCAGGTAAGTGTCAGCGAACCAGCGACTTCTGTGTAAGAAATTATTTTTGAGCAACACGCCCATTGCTTCTAAAGGTCTATACACAAATGTAGAAAACAGAAACCAAAATCATATAGAGTGATTTTTATTAAACTGACATTAACCAGAGCCACCTGTAGCGCTATCTATCAGCCGGAATTCCACAAAAATTGATTGAAGGACTAAAGACGACATGGGAAAGAGTTTCCGTGGAAAAACAAAATTAGTTGCAAATGTCACCGATAGGGGAAGATATGGCGCTGTCGTTGTCGGCGCACCCGAGAATTTGCATAAAACGCAAGTAAAACATCAAAATGCAAATTCATGATTACGTAGTCGACAGCAGTGCCAGTAATTTTTGCTTTAGAGATCGGTGCGTAATCTGTGAATTTGCTGAATAAAGTGGTGTTTCAAGTGAAATTTTTTTGTCATTCTTTTGTCTGCTTATTACAACCTTTCCGGTATTCACCCCTTATATCTTTATGGCCCGAAATTCTGGCGCTGCTGTCAACTACGTAGTCGTGAATTTGCATTTTGATGTTTCACTTGCGTTTTATGCAAATGCTCGGGTGCGCCGACAACGACGGCTCCATAACTTCCCCTATCGGTGACTTTTGGAATTAATTTTATTTTTCCATGAAACTCATTCCCATGTCGTCTTTAGTCCTTCTATCAATTTTTGTGGAATTCCGGCTGATAGATCGCGCCACAGCTGGCTCTGAATAGTGTCAGTTTAATAAAAAAAAACCTGTACATTTGCTAAACTAGAATTTTAATGAAACAAAGAGGAAAATTCTTCTTAGCTTAAATGGGTATAGAGGATCTACGAGGTAGACTCATATACCTACTTAAGGCTGCTGTATACTAACCCTATTGGATTCACTCACCTCAATGCTAACCTATGAAGAAAATTTGTCTGGTATTTACAGCTACATAAATGCTGATAATCCAATAAAATTGGTATTTTCATATAGTCTGAAATTTTTTGCACCTTACAACAAGATTCATTTTATAATTTTCAACCACCAAAGGAATTTTAGGAGCGTTTGAAACACACTATACAAGATTTCTTCCCCGAATAATTTAAATTTTAAAATATTATTTTCATTTTTTTTTAAAACTGAAAAATGCCCCAAGGTGTAAAATTTCTTTGTCTATCACGGAGTTCCATTAAAAAGAAAATCTTTCAGTCCAAGTCGGCAATCCTTGGACACATTTTCTCCATGGGTTAACATTGAGGTGAGCGAATCCCATGGGGTTAGTACACAGCAGTTTTAAGAGAAATTAATTAGTGTGCATGCATATACTCCATCAAACTGTATGGGGAAATTAAGTTCTTACCCAGTTACCCAGTTCAATTTCAAATTTTTCTGCAATTTATTACATGAAAATGTTATCCTACCCTTCTCCGATGTTTTTAACCCTCTAAGCGTTGGAGACATATATTTCAGTCACTTTAAGCTTGAAAAGCGTTTGTCACGGACAATTCAATCCTAAAATTTGGTGTTCGTAAACGTCTGAGACGGTACATTTTTAAATACATAACTAGAGAAGGAAATATTTTATCACAAATGCTTTTCAAGCTGAAAGCACGTGGAGGAAAAATACGTCTTAAACACCTAGAGAGTTAATAAGTGACAATAAGGGATATTATGAAACAGATATGTTAGGTATATATTTCATTGAAAAGGATTACTCGGCTAATTACCCCTTCGACAATGAAACATAGTCTCCGTCATGGCATACATTCTTATAATCTCATAAATTCATGTATATACTTATAACAAATGTTTTCTACTATATTTGTTACTGTTTGCTTATACTAATTACTTGAAATGATTTATATGTCACGCTCAAGCATATGGGCTGCTTATCTCATTTTCAATTCTCTGTTTTGAAGTTAAGAAATATCTATGCTCTCAAAAGCTTTTAAGCTATCAGCAACGTATTGCCAGCATGCAGAATAATATCTAAATTACATGCAGCGGCATTAAGCATGCATAAACATACGTAAACATGCTGAAAATATATTGGGAAATGTAAACATATAGTTTGTATTCAGATTTTCACAATTTTTTTTTTTATAATATATCAGTTTATGATTTTTTTTCTTCCCCCAAACTATGTATAATACTAATTAATGTGTGCAAATGCTAGTTCATTACCTAAGTTTTCTGTAGTAAATGACTGATGCAATTGCATTAGGTGGTAATTTTCAATCACTTCGCTGCCTTGGGCGAAATGGGCGTGATTTGAATATGGGATGCTTTTAAAAGGATTACTCCCGAATTGCTAGGGGGCCCTCACAAAAGCTTTTCTCCTCAGCGTATGTATCGGGGCATCAGGCGGTTACCGGAGGACAGTAGAGCATATTTGGAGACTCGTTTGGCACAGTGGTGAGGTGCGCAAACACTCTTCAACCACAATCCATTTTCTTTCGATAAAAAATCTCGCTCTATGAAAAATTTTTGGTAGAAGCAAAATTAAAAAAAAATTAGGGAATTGTTTAAAAAAAATAGAAAAAAGAAACTAGCAAATTTTGAAAGATTATTTTAAAAAATCAACGAGCTGTCGATTTTGGGTACATATTCACACTGCATAATAGAAATAAAATATCTTGCTTACTTTCTGGATTCGTTTATGGTAAATCTCGTGTGACTTAAAACGCCATATTCAAATATTAATATGTACTTGTATTTCATTGAGGTCAAAATTAATAAAAATTAAATTAAAAACGAAAATGATTTTAAAATAACAAACTTCATATTTAAACACCGACAATTATAAACTTCATTTATATAAAACGTACATACAAAAAAAATTAATGAGAAGGATGAGCCTGTACCTCACAAAATAATTGTTCACTGTTTGGTGAAATATTTGAGGGTGCTACTCTCACATCATCTTCAGGGTTAAGTCGTGATCGTTGTTTGGTTTTATAGCTAATAATTACCATGTTTTTATTAACTTGCTTTCTTGTTTGTTTGTGTGTTTGTTTGAGTGTGTGTTTGTCAAGTACAAATCTTGCAATCGATTTTTAACTAACTTCCCGACTCGCTAGACATTTGGAACTTTTATAATAGCTCAGAACACGACGACAATGGATTTTTAAATACTTTTAGCCATTTTTAAGCAGAATCAAATTAATCTTCAGTTATTTTCAGTTAATTTTGTTTTGTAGACTGGTGCAGCCATCTATTGGCAGGAACGGGAACGAAAAGTTAAATGCAAGTTAACTTCCAATTAACTTCATTTTCTTTCAAGTTGATGGGATAATTAATCAAAAAAAATTTTAAAGTATTTTTTAATACATAGAATTGTCAAGTTTATATGATTCAACAGAAAATTTAAAAACATGGTATTGTGACGTAGGTAGTAATAACGACAAGCATTTCGCTTCAATTACTTTACTACGCCACCTTAAACACTTACAACTACAACTACAAAAAGCAAATATATACAGCGAGTTAGAATTTACATGTTAGAGATGTCAGGACGGCTCGGGTTCACAGCCAACTCTGGCCTACAGAAGGCCTCTCGGACCAGAGAGCTCCGTCTCTCTCACACTCAAAAACAGCTCTCTCCGTCTCTCAAAAACAGATCTCTCCCCGGAGTATTGGAGGGTCTTCTTTTTATACGTCGGCGAATTCAAAAGCGTTCTCCGGCGTTTTAAGTGCGCGTAAGTGTCCAAAGTTTATGGGATTCCACATGTCGCTATAGTGTCAAAATCCTGGAGAGCCCTCGAACCACTCAGGTATTTATTACTTGTATAACGTCAGAAATCGCCTATTACACAAAATCTATGGCCTCTTATCCGAGAGTTTATGAGACCGCTCAGTTTAACATTTCGCCGATAGATGACAAGTTCATGCTGAGGGGTAGGAACGAGCAACACAGACTTATATAATTACAAGTTCGTGGAGTAATGGAGACAACGTCACAACTCCTCCCCTCTTTATAAGAATTTTTCCTCGGAAAAATTCCATCCTAGAGACACTCCATTTAAATTCAGAGTTATTGCATATAAGTACAAAGCCATAATTTTGTCTTAAAATGTTAACAATTTTAACGTTATGACCTTCTGAAAAGTGCTAGAGAGAAATCCAATTCACAGACGATAATAAACACACATTTTCATAATTTCTCATATTCCTCAACTAACACTTAATTTCATGTCTAATACAATAACTCCATTTCATGTCTAATACAATTATAACTGAGTATTAACAAGTAAGTATAACATACAACATTCTTTAAATCTACTCTTTTATCTAAACATAAGCATACATCATAAAAAAACGTCTTATACAGCAAAATCAAAATTCTCATACATTTTATACTTTCTAAACCCTTGAATACAACATTCATGTTGTTATATCTCGACATAACAAGTATTTAGTTATCTACTACAAGAACAAAATAAACGCATAAGTTTTCTTCTTACTATGACAAAAAATACACAATTGCATGATTCATTAAACAAAATAACATAAGAAAACATAAGGTACTATTGCCTTCTTATCTCTTCAAGGCTTACATCATTCGTGAGTATACCTTCCACAGGGGGGGAAATCGAGTTCGAATTCTCTTCCCTAACACTAGAGGGGTTTGCGGTGGTTTGACCCAATTCTTTCGGGTCGGACCATACCCGGCTAAGACTGTCTGCATTCTTGTGATTTCTGCCCGATTTATGTTTTACTTCAAATTCATACGGTTGTAATGCAAGTGCCCAGCGCATTAATCGGGGGTTTGAACTGGCATTTGTACGTAACCAACGTAAAGGATTGTGGTCGGTTATGATTGTAAAATTTCGACCATCCAAATAATAATGTAATTTTTTTATTGCAAACACTATACTGGTGCATTCTCGCTCAGTGGTACTGTAACGTCTTTCAACGTCTGAAAACTTTTTGCTCAGGTATAGAATAGGATGTTCTTCTCCGTTTTCTGACTCTTGGCTCAAAACTACTCCTATTCCTGAATTCGAAGCATCGGTTTGCACGATAAATTCACGATTAAACTTTGGGGCATGTAACACGGGCTTATCCGTAAGACTCTTTTTCAATGCGCGGAACGCTTTTTCGCATGCATCAGTCCAAAAAACTTCACCTTTTCTAGCTCTGCCCTTCAATGCATCTGTCAGCGGAGCTGCAAGTACGGAATAATTGTTTATATACCTGCAGTAATATCCGGCTAATCCTAAAAACGCACGGATTTGAGTCTTGGTTCGCGGCGTCGGGAAACTCTTTACACTTCTAATTTTTGCTTCCGCTGGAGTACGCGCTCCATTCCCAACGATATGACCCAAATACTTTACATGGCTTTGCGCGAATTTACACTTAGCGGGTTTGATTTTCAAATTTGCCCTTCTTATTCGCTCTAGAACTAAACTTATATGTTTCAAATGGGCTTCCCAAGTGTCTGAAAATATAGCAACATCATCTAAATAGGGGACGGCAAAATCTTCCATTTCCTTTAATACATCCGACATAAGTTTACTAAAGAAAAATGGTGCATTCTTTAAACCGAAACTCATTTTTAGACATCTGAAAGTTCCGAATGTTGTACAGAACGCAGCATATCTTTGCGCCTTTTCGCTTAAAGGAATCTGCCAATATCCCTTAGCCAAATCCAATACTGTAATATATTTTGCCGATGATACTTTTTCCACTCGCTCTTCGGTGTTTGGAAGGGGGAAATACTCTGTCCTAATGATTTCATTCAGCCGTCGGTAATCTACGCATGGTCTAGGGTCTTTACCTGGGGCCTCTACTAAAATTAACGGTGAGGTGTAATTCGACTCACCAACTTCGATAATCCCTAACCGTAACATTTTTTGGATCTCTGATTTTAATATTTCCGTTTGTCTCTGTGAAGTGCGATAGGGTTTTGATCTTATCGGTTTATCGCTGATTAAAGTAATGTCGTGTTCTACTAAATTTGTGGTACCAGGATCATTTGAAAAACACGAAGCAAACCTATCCAATACTTCTTTTAATTGGTCAATTTGACCAGCTGTCAAATTTTTCTCTAGCTCACTAAATCTAACTAATTCTCGAAAATCAAAATTCGTAGGATTGTTTTCTAAATACGGGATATCTAAATCATGATCTTCCTTCACTTCAAGATCGCCTTCATAACTCAACAAATTTACATGTTCGCTTACTAGGCTAACTAATTCTTTTACCTCTTCACACTTTTTCTGCGCTTCCAAAAAACCTTTCTTATCTATCTTTAAGAGGTCTAATTCTGGAGCTTCTGCCTCCAATGCTGGAATTACTATTGACTCTTCCGTTTCTATCGGAATGCTATTTTCCTGTTCTTCGCGATTATCTACCCTCAATTCAACCGTGTTTTCTGCATCTCGTTTGACCGTTTCGGCCTCTTTTCGTAAGCTCTTCGTATGAGAGCGCGTTTGGACTGCATTTAGCTGTTCTACCGAAAAAAAATCATACCCATATTTCTCTCGTATCATCTCGGCCGTTTTATTACCTAATAAATACCGATTTTGGTCCAAATGATTTCCGCATACAGCCGCCTTTGTAATGATTTTCCCAAAATCTCCCGCTATCTCCACACGAGCTAAAGGTAAGCAAATTAACTCTAAACTCAGCGGTTGTTTTAACCAAACTGTCTCACCTGTAAATTCTTGTGGACAAATGAATCTTCTACTAACAATGTCAAGAGATGCACCGCTGTCCCTAAGAATGTCAATCTTTTGGTCATTCACCTTACCTGGGAATGTATAGGATTCTAACAGATCAGGCTTTTCACTTTCTTGCACATTGTTTACGGAACCCGACGTTGTTTTTTTCTGAAATCGTGGGCAGGATGAGCGAAGGTGCGTTTCGGAGCCACAACCGAAGCACTTTAAATTTACTCTCCTTTCAAACGCCCTAGTTCGGTTTACTGGACTATGTGCTGTTGACGCACCAGGGGGATAGAACTTTGGCTTATTTTCCCGGGGCTTCTCTTGTATGAACGGACGCGTTCTCTCTACCCTACTATCCCTCGCATCTTTAAATTTTGGGCCCATTGCTCTTACACTGTCATACCCATCTAGTAACTCAACCATTTCCGATTCCGTTTTTATATCTGACCATTTATCTATGAAGTGTTCGCGTACCTCCATCTTTGCTCTTTTCTTTATTTGATCTGCAACCAAAAGATCTTTCAGAGATTCAAATTTATCTACTTCTAAACCATCTAGCCATTCTCGTAAATAGTTCCGCAACTCGAACGCAAAGTCCTTCCAGGTCGACAGGGGATTCTTTTGATGGGATACAAATTTCTGGCGAAAAGACTCCGGGTTTAATTTGTAACGGAGTAAGAGGGTCTGTTTTATGTGATCATAATTTTCTGCGTACTCTTCTGGTTCTCTGGCTATAACGCTAATTATATCAATCGGTAGGAGTCCTACAAGGTGCGAAACCCAATTCTCCTTAGGTATTTTTGCGCGTTTAACCTGTCGCTCAAAAAGTACTAAATATAAACTAATGTCCGTTTTATCCGGATTAAATTCGGGAATTAATTTTTTCAAATTTAAATCAGTGGGTCTCGAATTTATACTTTCTGCGGTGGACTGGGAACTAGAAGTTCCTTGTGCGATTCTTAATTTTTCTAATTCAAAATTTAATTCCAATTCTTTGGCTTTTAACTCCGCCTCCCATTGCAATTTTTCTTTGTGTAGGACTTTTTCCCTCTCCCAATTATGTATACGAGATTTCTCTGCTTCTCGTCTTTCTAACTCTTCCTGATTCGCCTTCAAAATACTCTGGTATAATTCAGCCACGAATTCGGGATCATAATTTTCTTGGCTTGTAACCAAAACCTTCAGTTCCAGTATTGTTTCGCTTCCTTTCGTAGGGATTTCCAGTTCCCGAACCAGTTTAACTAGATCCTCTTTTTTTCCTTTGCCCAAAAACGCCATTGCTACCCGTTAATTTACCGACTTAATAATAATAATTATAATAATATCTTGTAAGTTAAAAACTCAATAGAATCACAGTACTATTAAAATTTACACAAAATTAAAAATCTTAAGACCTTAAATATTTCTTTAGAGAAAAGTATTTAACAATATAAAATGAACTTCTTTAAAATAATATTAAAAAATAATTTTACAAAGAGAACAATATATCATATACACTCTTTAAACAACACAATTGAATCTCATCACATATATATATATATATATATATATATATATATATTTTGGATTTCTCTCTAATCTCATAAATCAACAAATATATTTCCGATAGGTCTTGAAAATTTTTGAATATTTTAAGAATTTTAACTACAGAATTTTAAGCAATAACTTCTAGAATTTTTGGAAATAGACTCACCCCCTTTTTTTTTTAGCTGCTTGAATCTATGATAATCCATAGGCACAACACAAAAAATAATCTTCAGCCCTTAGGCCCACAATTAACACAACACTTCACTGCACCGAAAATCTTTCCAGAGACAGAATCACATAATTTCTTCTCTCCCGCAATATAGGTCAAACACCCTTTTTCGCTCCTCTCGACTCGGGGAAACACGAACCACACGGGGAGAATCAGCTGTACCGTTGACCTCCGACCTCAGAAGACGAAACTTGCGGCGAAATCTAAACACTCGTTCTTAGCGCTGCACTGGAATGATACACTTTTCGGAACCACAGGAGTAGAAAAAATTTTCTTGCTTTCTCCTTCCTTCTGGCAACACAGCCCGGCGAAAATATCTGTTTTCGGCCCCGGAGCACTAAGTTATGTCGTACCGTAAATTCCTCACAATCACAATCTTCAACAATTTTTCTTACTGGCGTAAGTTTCCGTGAATTTCTCACATCAAAAGCTTCCACAATTTTTCTTACTGGCGTAAGTTTTTCTCAAAATCACAAGCTTCAGCAACACTAATTTTCTCGCTCCAGACGAATTTCTCGTACATTTTCTTCTAAAACTCTAAATACTGCCGTATTCTTCTTATAACAATATCTAAATACTGACGTATTCTTCTTCTCTAACAATATCTAAATACTGACGTATTCTTCTTCTCTAACAATATCTAAATACTGACGTATTCTTCTTCTAAAAACCTCTAACTAACTCTAACTCAATAATCCTACTTCTTCTGACACCAGCTGTGACGTAGGTAGTAATAACGACAAGCATTTCGCTTCAATTACTTTACTACGCCACCTTAAACACTTACAACTACAACTACAAAAAGCAAATATATACAGCGAGTTAGAATTTACATGTTAGAGATGTCAGGACGGCTCGGGTTCACAGCCAACTCTGGCCTACAGAAGGCCTCTCGGACCAGAGAGCTCCGTCTCTCTCACACTCAAAAACAGCTCTCTCCGTCTCTCAAAAACAGATCTCTCCCCGGAGTATTGGAGGGTCTTCTTTTTATACGTCGGCGAATTCAAAAGCGTTCTCCGGCGTTTTAAGTGCGCGTAAGTGTCCAAAGTTTATGGGATTCCACATGTCGCTATAGTGTCAAAATCCTGGAGAGCCCTCGAACCACTCAGGTATTTATTACTTGTATAACGTCAGAAATCGCCTATTACACAAAATCTATGGCCTCTTATCCGAGAGTTTATGAGACCGCTCAGTTTAACATTTCGCCGATAGATGACAAGTTCATGCTGAGGGGTAGGAACGAGCAACACAGACTTATATAATTACAAGTTCGTGGAGTAATGGAGACAACGTCACAGTATATAAAAAGTTCTTTTTATCTTGTAATTATATTGAAAATCAAGTCTCAGACAGATAGGTAGAAGCAAACGAAAGCAATGTATGTACAGCTTTTCCGATAATTGTGGATACTCGTCTCGAAGAGACATCCAAAACTTGGCAAATGACAACGTATTGAAACGAGAGAGTAATGTTTCCTCGGTTGATATGTCGATGAGATGTTCTTTTTCCTGAATAGTAATCTCTGAATTTGTAGAAAATGCGAAAGAAAAACGATCTCGAATCCAACCCAATTCTTTTTTGCGGTAAAACTTCAAATCTTTTAGAAAAGTTGGCAATTAGCTTTGTGAGATGGTCAATTATAATAATCTTCGTTTGTTGAAATTCTGTGTTATTAGTATTAATAAACTCGGAAAAACATGGGAACATTTCAATATTTTTTTCCAATTTTATTCACTTTGGAAATTGGCAAAAAACATTCATACGATTCAGCCTCAGGTTTAAAGAACCAATACTTTTAACCACCCTGATGGATCTTTGTGTAGTGACCTCTTACACTCAAAGGTGGTACCAAGGGTTGGATTGTCCTCTACACGTGTGCGGTGTATCGCGCTGTACATCTGGAGCTGGTTCAATCTTTGTCTATAAAGACATTTTTGTTGAGCTTTAGACGATTCATAGCTCTTCGAGACAGTGACAACGGCACATATTTTGTAGGTACAAACAATTTGTTCAAATCTATCAAATGGGAAGTTGTAAACAATGAAGCGTGTATGAAGAAAATCACGGGGAAATTCAATCCCCCGAATGTGGCATGGTGGGGTGGATTTGGGGAATGCCTAATACAAATTGTTAAGATGTTACTAAGACATTTACTGAGTAATGCTTCTCTGACATATGAGGAATTAACAAGTTTATTGTGTGACTGTGAAGCAATCATTAATTCTCGACCACTTACAGATATTACACAGAATCCTAATGATTTGCTTCCCTTATGGCCTGCCATGTTCTTACAAGATATATAGACGGTGGGAGTTCCCAATCTAGACCATATAGATAAAGTTAATCTCACTAAAAGATTACGTTATCAGCAAAATTTAAGAGAAGATTTAAGAAAGCGTTTACTGTTTAAGATCTGAATATCTTGGACAGTAAATTTTGAAGAAATCATTTAAGGAATGTCAACCATTGGAAATTGGCGATATTGTTTTGGTTGAAAGAGAAGGCAACAACAACAGAAGAACATTTTGGCCAATGGGACGGATCTTGCACCTATACCCGGGAAAAAACTGTAATACAGAGGCTGTTAGCACATTTTTTAGACGATTTTGGTAAGCGGAAATAAAAAATCGTTTGCTGCAAAAGAAATAATTGCAATTGTACAAGGTTTATAAAAGTCAAAATTATCGTCTGCGGCTTGAAAGTTTTGTTTTTATTCAAAATGGCGTTTTTAACAAAGCAGTGGTTCGAAGGCTACATTTATGCTCTTTCCGAAGAGAAATATGCATACTCCGTTATCCAAAAACGATGTGAGAGTCATGGTTTTGTGATATCTAAAGCGTCGATAGGTAATATCGTCAACAAGAAAGGAAAAAAAACGTCAAATTGGAGCCTCAAGTGGGACAAAAATTCGAAATAAGTATCCAAGGAAAAAACGGACATCTTCGACTATTGCAAAGGTACGTTGTTTAATGTTAAAAGAAAATCCCCCTAGTCAAAGGACAGTTGCAAAATCATTAAAATGCTCGGTGTCCACTGTAACCACAATGATAAACGTTGATTTAAATCTTAAGAAAGCGAAAAAACGCAATGTGCAGCGTCTTCTTCCAAATCATATCGCTGAACGCAGGACACGCTGAAGAATTCTATATAAGAAACACTTATCCAAAGAAAAATGGAAAACAATTGTCACAATAGATGAATCATGGGTGTATTTAAATGATTGCAACAAAAAAAGAGCCATTTATTATCATAAAAGGGGAGAAAAAATTTAAGTTCATGGTTCAAAGAATCGAAAGAGTTTCTAAGGGATTCATGATTGTTGCTGGTTTTTCTTATAATGGCAAGTTAAAAATAAAGAGAGTGGAAAAAAATGTCAAGATTAACTCCAAATACTATCAGGAACATATTTTATCGCCAATTTTTCTGAATGAAATACCATCGCTTTACCCACAGTGCCATCAATCTGTGAGACTCCATCAGGACAAAGCTAGCAGTCACACATCAAAATCCACTGTAAATTTCCTAAAAGAAATGGAACAAAAAACTGGTATCAAGGCCAAACCCTTCACTGATATCCCTACTAAATCTCTCGATGTATCACCTATGGATTTTTGTGCTTTCGGACTTTTAAAATCTGCATTATCCAAACGTCGTCCCAAAACCCTTACAGGACTCTGGAAAGCTGTTCAGGAGGAATGGGATAGAATACCTCTTCTGACACTTCCAAAGGCATTTTTATCCTGGAAAATGCGGTGTCGACCTTTCGTTCACAACCTTAAATATTATGTTATTATCACATGCAAAGTAAGTTCCAAAACTTGAATCGTAGCGAACATCCGCGTTATCTCTGCAAATTCACAGTTTTCCTTTTCAGTTTTCATTACCGTTGAGGTAATATTTGAGTATAAAACGTCACTAGTAAACTTCATTGCACCGGATGGGGCCCGACATAGCAGCTAAAGCCTTCCGGGCTGTACCCACACCGGTGGGTGCAGACCGCTGTAAACGACTAAGCCCTACCCCAGGCCCACATGAGCTGCCAGAGGGGGCGTGGTCTACTCAGATCGACTGGCGGGGAATCATCCAGAACAGTCGTGTGCAAAATTTCGTCGTCTGCGACCCATTTTCTCTAAATGAAAAACACGCGACCTCAATGAAAAATTATTGGTAACAGCAATTTTAAAGTAGAGACAAATTAGGAAAATGTTAGCAAAATTGTAGAAAAACGAAATAGCAAATTTTGAGAAACTATTTCAAAAATCAATGAACTGTAAATTTTTGGTATATAAATTACTTTGCATAGTAATATTTTTTTAAATGTCTTCCTTACCATCTACACTTGTTTTTTGCCAAATCTCATGTGACTAAAACTTCATATTTGAATATTAATATGCATTTGTATTTAATTTAGGTAAAAATTAGCAAAGATTAAAATTAAAATGAAAATGATTTTAAAATTATAAGCTTCATATTAAAACGCTGAAAAGTATAAACTCTCTTTAGTTGTATAAAACTAAACTAGAAAAAAAATCAATGAAAAGTGTGAACCTGAACCTCATACAGTATTTGTTCAATATTTGGTGAAATACAATATCTGGCCAAAAGTATCCGGACACCCCCTTAAAGAAATGCATCTCGCAGGTGACGTAATTTGATGGCAGCATCATGGTTTGGGGGTGTTTTTTATGGTTTGGCCTGGGTTTCTTAGCTCCTCTGGTTGGAAACATGAACTCTGAGATGTATATGGACATTCTGGACAATGCTGCTCTCCCAACTCTATGGCAATATTTCGGGGAAGGCCCATTTCTCTTCCAGCAGGATAACTTCTCCATTCACACATCGAGACTTGCGCAGGCATGGTTTGACGAAATGGGTGTTCAAAATCCCGATCTAAATCCCATTGAACACCTTTAGGACGAATTAGAAGGCAGATTGCGTAGCCAGCCAAATCGACCATCCTCACTGCCAGCACTCACTTCAGCTGTGATGGAAGTCAATTCCTATGGACACCTATCAAAAACTGGTGGAAAGTCTCCCCAGACGTGTCCAGGCTGTCATCGTTGCAAAAGGAGGACCAACATCATATTAATATATGCATCAGGACTCCCCGAGTCCGTTCCATTGGGCGTCCGGATACTTTTGGCCAGATAGTGAATTTGAGAATGCCACACTGATATCATCGTTGTTTGGTATTTATAGCTACTGAGTTGGAAAACCAAGTCTCGCTCATATAGGTAAAAGCGAATGGAAGATATGTAGTCTTTAAGACTATTTGACTCCTTATTAAATAATATAGAATATTTTTAACTTATAGAAAATCTAAATAAAAATATTAAACATAATATTATAGAAAGTTTAAAGCATGTTTTTTAATTAAATAATTCAGTTTATAAACTTACTTCAGACTATCCTCGAACGCTGTAATAGTTTTTCACGACCCCTCTGAGGGTCGCGATCCACAGTTTGCGCACCACTGGTTTAGCTTTAACTTTGTTGCTAATTGGTATAAGGCTCAATGACTTGTAAATTTTGTCCGTGACTGGACGTAACCTAAAATAGCTTTTGTCTCGGTGACTTTAATTTTTCAGAAATTATTCTGTTTAATGTTTCTTTCCTCAACAGATTCATTTTTTCAATATTTTGTATTATAAGGTATGCGCTGATGACGTCTCGAAGGGACAAAAATAATAGCGGCTAGAATCTGCCGTTCAGTGAAACATACTTGCATTCCAACGTGACTGTGGGTATTGCGACTTCAGATGATATCCCAGCCTCTTCATTTTAAGAATATCTTAAAATGAAACTTAACAAGGGAAAACGGATTAAATTTGTATTTCGTGTCTTAAAAATTTGACTTCAGTTTAGAATGTCGTTTAGAACTAAAACGAAAGACGAGTCTCACAAAAGAAACTAATCATTTTACTCGTCTGCTTTGACGGTTTGCAAAGCCAATTAGTAAGTACTTGTTTTATGCCAAAGGAAGATTTTAACAACCCATCTTAGTTGGTACCTTGAACTATGCGACAGCACAGATTATTTGTTGATAGTTTACCCCAAGCCTTGTTTCGTAAAACCTGGGCAAAAATATCATATTCGTGACGTGCATATTCTGCGCATGCTTAAAGGCACCAAAATATATGGGTGGTTAGAATTTGCCTTCAGCATGAAACACCGATTCTCTAATTGGCTGTTCAAAATGATGTCAAAGCACTCAAGGTAAATGTTTAGTTTCTCTCGTCAGTTTTTTAAGCTCAAAACACCAATCTAAACTACTGTTACATCTTCAAGCAAACATTAATATCACCTTAAATGGCTATGTTCACAGTCCAGTAAGAATGCAAATAATTTCTGGTAAGCGACAGAAGCTCCTTGCGGGACGGCTGCCTGTTTAGTTTGCCCAAATTGTGACGTTGGATGGCCACGCCTCAGATAAATCTGTCGATCAATGTGCATGTGACCCTCGGTAAAAGCTGACGATCCTTGAGATTCAAATTCCCTTTTTTTCATTTTATTCTTATAGGAACTACAGCGCGACAAATTTCCTCGAAGATTTGAAAGTATTGTATCGAGTAACAGGAATACAAGACAAAGGCACAGTTTTCATCTTCACTGATCAGTCGCTGAAAGACGAGTGCTTTTTGGAATATCTCAACAATGTCCTTACTTGTGGAGTGGTAAACAAATTTTCATATTGAATATTTATCTTAAACCTATAGATCAGGGATTCCCAACGGGGTTCAGGGGGACCCCTTGGGGGTCGATGGAAATTTAAAAAGGGTCTATAGTATTTCAGGGTCTACTGGGGGTCTATGATAATTTTTCTGTTTTAAAATTTAATTTTTAAGTAATGTAATTATTAGATAATGAAATCCGTTTTAATATGTATAAATACAGATTTGCATAGGGCGGAGTGATCACGCATCTAAAGTCGAATGTCACGACGCTTTTGTATACGCCTGGAATGCCGCCGTCAGCTTTTATTTGTGTATCAACACTAGGCAGAACTGAGGAAATCCACTAGACCTTAAACAGCAAATGGGTCTTCCCGATGCAACCAATCAGAAGCAGTTTCGTTTTTCTCTTGGCGATGTTTGTGCAATTACAATCAGTGTTTCTAAAATTTTGTTTATATTTGTGAAATTAAAAATGAAAATAGAACAAAAATAATAAAACACGAACCTAATGAACCACTTCTTCTAATATTTTGTTCATATTCTTAGTCAAATTGTCATCTTTAAATGTTTTATGTGCAATTATTAGTATTATAATTATGTTTTAGGCTGTATATTATAGAGAAAATGTGAAGGGGTCGATGGAGAAAGTCATTCTTTAAAAAGGGGTCGATGTAGGAAAAAGGTTAGGAACCCCTGCTATAGATCTTACCGGACACGCACTTAGAAAAACGCACTTCCTTTAACAGAAATTATCATAAATGGTATCTAATCTACGAGTATACGGGCCATTTTCTCATTGCCATTTAGCAAACAATGCGTAATCATATACTGACAGTTTTATTCATTGAGGAGATTTTATACAGATTTTATTTTGAATAGTGACTCAGATTTTCCTTCTTATTTAAAAAAATATTTTCCAGACTCAGGAATACAGTTCGAGACCCCGTGATTTCCAGGCTGGTATACTTATACCCCTAATCGACGTCATGATGTTCTATTATACCACTTGTACAGCTATACTCCCGAGCTATACTTCGATATGATATAATAAACATGTAATACAACATAGGCCTTTATACATCAAGAAATGCCAGGATTTGAATTGTACTCCCGACTATGCCCTGATTTACCATTGTCCCTTATACCATAATATCGCCAATTCTTGACATTATCATCTCAATTTAATCTCATTAACACCTTAATTTTGGGCACCTCAAGGGGAAACATCTGGTAGGCTCGTACCCTCCTCTCAGCCCTATAAATCACATGGGGGGGGGGGGAATTTCCAGCCTGCAGGTTTAACGCTCCTATACCCGGCGTAGAATCCAGGGAATTCAGTAGCCCTTGTGATGTACGTATTCAGATGTACGTACCAGATAAAGTAAAGGTAATAAACACAGTAGTGTAATATGTGCTCTTAGCACTGGTAATTATGTGTTAGGGATTAATAATTAGTTTTACTTATTATGTTTTTAACTGGAAAAATTCCATTTAAAATCGTCTGTACTAGTTTTGAAACTTATTCGTCAATTTACTTTCTCAATCTTGGGCCTCTAAGACCTTGTTCACATTGCATCCGGAATGGTAAAAATTTTAAACAATCACAGAGCTCGACGCAATGATGCCATCCATAGCGTTGAAGTTGACTCAGGTTCAACGCTGACGCTCCGGAGTCAGCGTGAACAAAGCCTAATTCGCTTCGTTACTGCATAGGTATCTAACCTCTTCAACCGGGACGAGAGAGGCGATATCATAGCAGAAATGACGCCAATGATGAAGCGGGAACAGCCTCGAAGACCACCAACGCCCGAAAACGTCATGGAGTACTTCTTGTATAGAACCCGGAAGAACCTTCATGTGGTGCTTTGTTTCTCCCCAGTAAGTAAAAATTTACGAAATTCTGATCTTGCCTGAATAAAATTCATGAAAACACGATTCTCACGGGGTAAGCCAATCAATAAACGCCTTGCAGATCATTTTTTCTTTGCTTATAATGGTTTGTTTTAAAGAGAGTTGTTTGATCCATTGCTTTGCTTGTAGAGATGGCAGAGGTTATCCTTCTTTAATCCTTCAGGTTGGCGAGAAACTCCGTGCTCGTGCCCTAAGATTTCCAGGGATAGTGACCGGCTGCACCGTGGATTGGTTCCAGCCCTGGCCGAAAGAAGCCCTAGTCTCTGTGTCCAAGCACTTCCTGAGGGACTTCGAAATGCAGTGCGATGAAACTGCGAAGGCTGAAGTCATCCGAACCATGGGCGACATTCACGATCTGGTGGCTGAACAGTGCACTGAGTTTTATCAGAGGCTAGTGTTAACCGTATCTTTTTTTCTTGAAACAAAAATATTGCTTTATGCTTGAATGCTGACTTGTGTTGATATTCGCCTAAGATAGTGGTGTAACTGATTAATGCTCTTTGTCAGATCACAGGACGTCATTTCTATGTCAGTATAGCAAAATGTCAGTATATTAGCCCTCTTCTAATCAGTTATTGTCGATTACAATATTTCGCAAATAAAAAGCCGCAATTTCGTTTAAGTGTCATTTTGCCTATCATGGCTCCCTGTGTCGGCGTTCTCTTAGTCTGAGGAAGGAATATGAATTTGCTTTGAAATTCGAATTAAGCAACATATAGTTATACAAAGAGAATGTCTTATGATTTATCTATTCCTTGACTTTTTTCATTAGTTTTGTTCTCTTTTTCTAGTTATTAAGACTGAGATAAACCTGAACTACAAGTATGTATGTTCTTTTAAGTCAATGTCCCTTCCTCCAAGCTAAGAAAGAAAATAAGGTTATTTCCCTTAACCCTAGAGGTCAAATTAGACCTTATGAAGCAAAAGTTGATCGCAGAGCTCTAAACCAACCAACCAAACAAACAAATCTTAACAATGAAACGCTACAATTTGCACAACGGAAATGTAACCTTAGGGTACAAGGTGTTCCCTAAACAGTCTATAGGCAACAACTGAGAATAGTTAAGCAATAGTTGAAGGGCACTTCGAGACTGCCACAGTGAGCAATGAAACTACTGAGGGACGTAACCAGGTAGCTCATTCTACGTGTTAGAATTTCAACTTCGATTGTTGGTAGGGCTACACCTGTACTCCTGTTTCAACTTCTCTTGTTACCCTGGAAGTTCAACTTCACTTCCAGGGTAAAACTTCTGCGCGCTCACACATACACACACTCATATATATATATGTATGTATAATATGCGCTCATACGGACGATTCCTGATGAATTGTGAGTGCCGACAACAACAATTTTTTGAATCCTTTATTTGTTTTAACTCTTTCATATGTACTACAGGTTCCGTCGCCCCGCCCATGTTACACCCAAATCCTTCCTATCATTCATCAACGGCTATAAAAAGCTCTACGATGACAAGCACGAAGAAATCGGAAACACGTGCACACGGATGGAAAATGGGATATCCAAACTCGAGGAAGCCTCCTACCTCGTTGAGAAGATGAAAGAAACCCTCGCAAAAATGGAAGAAGAACTGGAATTGGCATCCAAAACTGCTGAGCAGGTAAGGTCGCATACACTTGCCCATCTTCTTGCAGATTTCGAGTGGGGCAGAGCCGTTGTAACTCCAGCCTTCACAGCGAGTCTGAGATCCTTTTTTAGGGCTGTATATTGCATGGTTTAATTTTTAATGTATCAAACATTAATTAGGGCCTTTCTAACTCAACAATGGTTCTGAGCCCTAACAATGGCTCTGAGTTTCCTCTTTAGGGCTATCCATGGTATTTTTTGAAAATACACTGCTGGCCACCCAAATTGCAACACCAAGAAAGACAAGAGATATGACAACAAAATTTATTTTGTAGATAACATGTTGACCAAGTATCAAATGATTAAATTTATAGACTTCGGTGAAGTGTGGTTCTTGCCAAAATCAGTAGCCAGAGTAGCCGCCATTGTTGGAGATCACCACTGCCACACTCCTCGGCATTGATTCAAAGATACTTTGGATGAGTTCTTGGGGTACAGCAGACCAAGCAGCTTCCACACGTTTCCAAAGTTGATCTCCTGTGGCAGCTGGGGATGGAATCTGGGTCAATCGTAGAGCAACCATGGACCACATGTTTTCTATCGGCGAAAGATCCGGAGAGCGAGGTGGCGAGGGAAGCAATTCAATCTGGCGATTGACGAAGAACCGTTGGACAATGGGTGGCACGTGTGGTCGCGCATTATCCTGTTGAAATATGGCTGTGGGAAAGCCCTGAAGGTAAGGAAGGACAACTGGCTCCAACACCTCGGAGATGTAGCGCTGGCTGTTTAAAGTACCGGCAATGCGTACTAGAGGTGTGCGAGAGTGATATCCAATACCGCCCCATACCATAATACCCGGTGCAGGACCAGTGTGGCGGTGCATAACGCAGCTGTTCAGCATCCTCTCTTCACGGTGTCTCCAGACTCGAATGCGACCATCGTGGTGTTGCAGACAGAAGCGTGACTCGTCAGTAAAGACAATTTCATTCCATTCTGCCGTCCACATCCTTCTGTCATCGCACCATTGGCGGCGGAGACGTCTGTGGTTCTGCGTCAAGGGTAGACAAATCAATGGACCACTCTGCTGTAAACGGCGTCGAATGGTACGCGCAGACACTGGATGGTGCGTTACAGAGTGCATGTGCTGTGCTATGGTTCGTGATGTGACTGAGCGATCCGTCACTGCCATGCGCACAATTTGCCTGTCATCACGTGAAGTGGTGCGCTGAGGTGGATGCGATCGAACACGCCGGTCCGTCGTACCCTCCTGCATCGAACGATCACATATCCGCATTACAGTTGTTTGGTTTCGTCCAACACGACTACCGATTTCCCTGAAAGATAATCCACAATCTCGGTAGGCCACTATCCTTCGTCTGTCGAACTCGGATACTTGATCAAAAGATGATCGCTGTTTTCGACGAGGCATAATTGATCGTTTTTTATAAAAAACCTCAAGAAAAACACAATTGCCGAACTTGAAATCGTCGAAATCTCCAAGCCTTAAATAGCGCTTTGAAGTGGCGCCACAGGCGCGCGTGATGTGCGTCTGCGCTGAAATTCTAATCATTTGCATATCTCACCTCCGCTAATGCATGTTCTAAATTTCATGTTATTTGCATTTTTCCTTCAGGGTGTTGCATTTACAGTGGCCAGCAGTGTAAAATAAAAAACCTTTGTGCTCGAGGAATAAACAGGAAATCCAACGTAAATAAAGCACAAATAGCAGTAAGGTGCAATGTTGCATACGGCCGTTTCGAAGCTGCAATGAAGAAGTTCCTTTGCAGCTTCGAAACGACCGTATGCAAAATTGCACCTTACTGCTATTTGTGCTTTATTTACGTTGGATTTCCTGTTTATCCATAGTATGGTTAAAATGTTTAATGTGTCAAGTATTACCAATCTATTTCGGTGCAGAGCCGTTTTAACTCCAACCGTAACCACGACTCTGAGTTTTCTTGTTACCATTGTATGGTTTAAGGTTTAATGTATCAAACATTACCAATCTACAGCAGTGCTGAGCTGTTGGGTCCGTTGTAACTGTAACCTTGACAACGGTTTCTTTGTTAAGGATGCCTATTGTATGGTTGAAGGATTAATGTATCAAACTTTACTACTCTGCAGCAGTACAGTATTCACCTTTCTCAATTCCAGGTCCTTACAGAGGTCTCCGTGAGAGCAGATGCGGCCGAAGTCGTCCGCGACAGTGTAGAGAAGGCCAAGATCGCTGCTCAGGCCATCGTGATGGACATTCAGGCTGACAAGGGAGTAGCCGAGGAAAAGCTGGAGGCGGCCAGGCCTGCGCTGGAAGACGCTGAAGCGGCTCTTAATACTATACAACCCACTCATATCGGTGAGTTGACATCGATGTCGATAGAGATTCTTTATCAGAAAGGAAATACTTTTTGATTAAATTGAATTTACACGACGACGAAATTTGACATGCGCTAAGAACTTTGATTGAATCGTTGATGTGTTCTGCAAGTATGGCCTAAGAGGTGTGATTGATTTGATGATGAATTTTGGCAATATGGACTCAGAGCTTCGATTAAGTTGTTGATGAATGTAGAAAATATTGGTTCAGGGGTCTTATTGATTTGATGATTGTTTTAGGAAATATAGACTCAGAGATAAATTGGGATAATACAAACTCAGAGATTTTATTCCAATGAAGGTTATTTTGAGTGATAATTACGAACTTTAATTGAATTAATGATATGTTTGGACGATACCGACTGATGAGCTTAAACTGAATTTTAGTATATATCATGTTCAAAGAAATGCAGAGGAAATTTTCATTAACTTATGTATCTTTAAATGTGAAACATACGAAGAGGATTTAACAAAAAGGGATTTATTAGCTAAAAAAGCATAAAAATGACGTCATATTTATTTCGTAAAGTTTAAAATTTCTGTAAGGATTTTTGGCTGTGTGGAAATAATTGCACTTTGATGAAAAAATAATCGAAAGAGGAAAAACACGGGGGTTTTCTTAGAAAAGGTGTAATATACCCATTTTCAGAATCTTTGTCGTTAAAATTATTGTACAGACACGCAGGCGCATTGCACTGAAGTACACTTCCTTGCAGCAACGGTCAGAAAACTCGGCCGACCACCTGCCCTCATAATGTACATCATGGACAGCGTGATGATCCTGTTCCAGAAACGTTTACAAACGGTGCAAGTAGATCCCATGAGGAAGTTCATTAAGCCGTCGTGGGAGGAATCTTTGAAGGTGAGTGGCATTCGAATATCTGTTGGGAGATAAAACCGTTTACGGCGATTTCCTACTCTCTGTTAAACATTTAGCATATACTGTCCTTTTATAAAAGACTCAAGAGCGCTTAGCGTCTCTTGTATCGACATTGGATCTCTTTGTGATAGTAATATGCCTCTTCTGTTAGCCAACAATTTTTCAATTCTTGGTTTTCATTCACTTTTGAATCATTTCTAATGTGCCTGATATTCTCTTCAAAGCGGTGTATTTAATAATGTTTATTAGAAATTTCTTACCATTATTATATAACAAAGTTTATTATTGACCAGCAAGAATTCAAACTATTCTCGTAAACTATTGTATATACATGTGTGTGTGTACAAGAAGTGCCTAAATCAGTTTTTTCCAAGATGACTTTGTTTGCTTAAGTCTCTTTAAAAAATTATTATTTTCAATGCAAGAAGTACCCAAGTCTGTCTGATGCTTTAAAAGTGTTTTCTAAACCATTGTACAGACTTGGGTATTCTTACATTGAAAATAATATATTTTTTTAAAGAGACATAAGCCAACAAAGTCATCTTGGAAAAATTGATATAGTAACTTCTTGTACCAAGTCACAGATATATATATATATATATATATATATATATATATATATATATATATATATATATATATGTGTGTGTGTGTGTGTGTGTGTGTGTGTGGTTACTTAATTGCATTTATATTTTTTCGCTTTGATGTTGTTTATTTGAAATTTTCATTATCCGTAATATATTGTAGTTCGCATTTTATTTCCAGCTTTGTAAATTAATTATGGTGATCCGTTAATTAACCTTTTGTACATCGTAAAAAAGTAAGTGCAAAATAAATATAAGGCAAAAGGAAAATTAAGACATTTCATTACTTCACTAAGATTTACGCTTGGAGAAAAAATGAAAATTTACTTACGTTCATTACAGAAATAAGCTTTTTACATTGTCTTAAAATCTTTTTAACTGTATTCCAATTATCGTTTAAATGGTTCAAGGAATGTATTTAAATCATGAATATAAAGAGTCATGCATTTTGTTGACATATTTATCACATATATAACACTGAATTAATCACAACATATTGAAAAGCTATTTGAAAATATGTAATGGATTTAATATTAATTCATTGAATACCTTGTTAATTCAAACTG
This sequence comes from Dolomedes plantarius, assembly GCA_907164885.2. NCBI lineage: Eukaryota > Metazoa > Arthropoda > Arachnida > Araneae > Dolomedidae > Dolomedes > Dolomedes plantarius. Next base: position 171,422,522 of record OU015490.1, read on the forward strand.
TTCCCCAGTCCTAAAATTTAGAGGAATTTATAAATATTAGTATTTTCTATGAGTTATCTTAATATATTATGTGAAAAAAAAAACATGAAGTTTGATGTTTACATCTATTGCATAAAAAAAACATTACAAGAAAAGTTGATAATTTTTTAAGCCTGAAAACATTTAAATAACTCTCTGAACCAACTACATCAAATACAGCGTGTTTTATTTATTATGTAAAATTACAGAATATTTCTATATTTAAATAGTAACATGATTTTTGGGAACTATTAATTGTATGTATAGAGATAAAATCATATCATTATACTGTATGAAAACTTTTTCATTCAAGGTGTCCTGACCGTTAAAAATTGTTAAATTTGGTGAAAGTTTTTAGAAGTATGAATCACCTCACAAGAAAATTTGTTTTATTTGAAGTGAAATGTTATGTTAAAAGTTTTTAACATGATACTGTAACAAACTTGATAAAAATCATATTTTTATCATGCCAGTCATTATTTATTTATCATATGTGTTTTAATATAATGACAGTAGATGGCAGCACTATTTAAAACATCATTCACATCATTTCTAGTGTACATTGTCTGCGTTTATTCCTATAAAAAATATTTTATGATAAACAATATTCATTATCTGAAGTAGTTATATACAACTATAAATTTTTAATTATATAAAGCTTTCATTCAAAAAGGATTAATCTAAAATTATGTATTTTTTCAAATACTCCAAGAAAAACATTTGACTTGGGGGAAAAAAATAAAATGTAACATCATAATGAGTATTTAGTACTAAAAAAATCTGATAGATGGCAGCACAACAAGTACTCAATCGTTTTCATAAGATCTTTTAAAATAGTAATTCTTTCACTTCTAGATTTATAGAAATGTTTCTCCACTGTACAGTGTTAAAAATAATTTTATTGCATTGTTTTAAATGAGCATCTTTTTGATTAACATCATTTTTATTTGTGTACAACAATTTCCTTAAAGTAAAATTAAAAAATATCAACATTTTTAAAGTGCCTAAGAGTTAAATGGTTTGTTTTCAAAATTCTCAAATCAATTGGCTTTTAGGAAGAGAGTACTGAGGCAGTAGTATGTATGATTAATTCTTTTCCCTTAAGGAACTCGTTAACTTTTTTCTTATTGAGTACTCACCAGTGTTTAACGAGGATAAGTACTCATTTTAGAAATTAATACTAATTTAGCTACGTCATTTGCTGCAGCATTTGGTGATTTTCTTTTCCAGTTCATGTCTACTACCGGTTTCCTGGCAAACCTCCAGAATTTCCCGAAGGACACCATCAACGATGAGGTGGTGGAACTCTTGGAACCCTATCTGAGCATGAAAGACTATAATATGGAGACCGCCAAGAGGGTGTGCGGGGACGTTGCTGGGCTTCTGTCGTGGACTAAGTCGATGGCCTTCTTTTTCGGTATCAACAAAGAAGTTTTGCCATTGAAGGTATCTTATCAGAACGTGCATAAAAAGGCCTACTGTCAATGCATATATTAAGGTCTTTGTACATGGGAAGCACGTAATTGATCTTGCAAAACCAGCATTATCAGGTGGTTCACTTGCAAGCAGAAATGAACACAGTTGCTGGTAATCACCATTTTAAACCACAGCTATAACTGGCGATGTATCTCCTTTTAAAGGCATGTATACATATAGCGAATGAAAGCGAACAAAGGGTGATGTACGAAGTTGTTCGTAAAATGTATACATAGCAAAGAACATCACCGAACATATCTGTTTGCCTTTGCCACGATTCGCTCACTCGGTAGCCCACCAAAGAAATTAAGCTACTCTACGTTAACCGTCATTCACTGTATATGTACAGGGTTTACAGTTTAGCTTGGAATCTCTTCACTTTTTGCTTGGACGCTTCGTTTAGAGTAAGAAACTCAATTTCGCTGTTCGGTATCGTAGCTCATTAAAGCTAGAAAAATAATCCTCCAAAACGATTCACTACACGAAAACGAACGAACTGCTGCACAACCTTTCGGTTTGTTAACACGGACGGCCAACCAAAGTTCAAACCGAACACCGAATTTGTCCGTTGAAATTTGGCCCAATGTGTTCGTTACCCTTCGTCCTCCGTCGTAAGTTGTATATCTGCGCTCCTTTAGATGACTGGAAATTCGACAACACTACGGCAGCCACGGCTTTCACCTATACACCCTGTAGAATCTGAAGACCAGTAAGCGTAGTAAAACCTGAATACTCACCCGATGGTTATGTACCTGTTCGGTTAATTTTGGGCCTGGGTGCCGGACGGACAGTACAGATATGTCGACCAATTGGGGCAACCCGGGGCCCTTTAGATGACTGGAAAAGTTTGCTACACTCCAGAAACAATAATACCATCTCTGTTGACAAAACTTATTCCCCCGATATTGAATTTGTCCAGTCGTGTGATGGCAAATGGGGAAAAAAACATAGACAGTCAGAAACTGTACTTGGGAGTTTTCCCCTTAAAGATAGTTCTTAACTGAAAAAAAACAAATATATTTCTAATTTCATTTCAAAAGGATGAATGCGTTGCATTAAACACTAAATAAACAAATGTCTTGTTACAAAAATTTAACTTTAAACTATAGTTAGCATCTTGTAAAAAATGCAGAAATGCACAATTTTCAACACCTTCTTCGGAGAAATTCTTAAGTGCACACGGTTGCTATCAATCAAGATATCTTCCATTATCAATCTAATTTGGTGTGTTACCAGGAACTTTCAGCTGCTCTATGAAATTTCTCTCGCACACACACACACACACATATATATATATATATATATATATATATATATATATATATATATACGAGGGTCATTTTTTAAGTAAGAACCGTTTTGTAATGGAGTAAAAGAAACTTTAGTTATGAACGTAAATTGCATCACAAACTAAAATATGAACATTTTTTCACTTTTCAACATAGTCACCATTAACATTTAAACATTTGTCAAGTCGTATCACCGGCTTTTGCATCCCATCATCAAAGAACTCTGCCGCCTGACCGTTAAACCAGTTAGTAACAATTTCTTTCAACATGTCATCATTTTCCAAGTGCTTTTCACTAAGAAATTCCTTAAGTTTTGTAAACAGATGAATGTCTGATGGTGCTAAGTCAGGGCTGAATGGTGGATGATCCAGTAATTCTCAATGAAAATTGTCCAGTTGCGTCGTTGTTCTTGCCGCAACGTGAGGCCGAGCTTTGTAATGAAGCAGAACGACGCCACTAGAGAGCAGTCTGCGCCGTCGATTTTGACAATTTTCATTGGGAATTACTGGATCATCCACCATACAGCCCTGACTTAGCACCATCAGACTTTCATCTGTTTCCAAAACTTAAGGAATTTCTTGGTGAAAAGCGCTTGGAAAATGATGACATGTTGAAAGAAACTATTACTAACTAGTTTAACGGTCCGGCGGCAGAGTTCTTTGATGATGGGATGCAAAAGCTGGTGACATTACTTGACAAATGTTTAAATGTTAATGGTGACTATGTTGAAAAGTGAAAAAATGTTCATATTTTAGTTTGTGATACAATTTACGTTCATAACTAAAGTTTCTCTTACTCCATTACAAAACGGTTCTTACTTTAAAAATTACCCTCGTATATATATATATATATATATATATATATATATATATATATGTCGCACCTCCTGTGCGCTCCTATTAAATGTTGTTCTTTAGTTCGTGGCGGAATGATGATATGAGACACCTGGTGGCGTTTTCATCTTTTTATTTCATCTAAACTTTGTTGAGGTCCATCATGTAGTTGAGAATACAACGCCCTACTCCACTTCACATAAATACTGGACTATGGACTTAATTAAGATACATCATCGAACTTTAATAATTTATGAAGATAGCGAATTTGCCATTCTAGCTGCATGCCCTGAACGACGCTCTGCCTTTTCCCCCCTCTCAGCGCGTTCAGTAAAGATACACCGCTGACCTAAGCATTACGAATATTCGCCCAAGTTCTGTTGCTGATATTGCAAAATCTACGTCATTTTCAAACCATTTTCAAAGAGCGAAAAAATATGTTATTTCTAACACGTCTGAAAACACAAAACTATTGTCATCGAATTTCTTTGAGCAACATCTATTTGAAACGGTAGCCATGAACGTGTCCTATGTCAAACATTTTTGAGAATTCGGACGGGACAATGAAATTTTTCAAAAGACTTTTTACTACGATCTTCTCCTCTTTCGCCTTTTTTAATCAGGGGTTTGTCATTAGATCATTGAAACAATATTTTAGAACTATTTTGAAAAAAAAAATGACAAACTGAATCAGGATATCCTGATCCACTTTAGTAAACGCTCCGTCCTTGATGATATAGAATGCTTAGTGCCTTCCTCCAAATTTCAGTAGGTCCCGGTCTAATTATCCCTTCTGTAGCAAAAAGTGAACAGTAACTCCCAAAGAATTCAACCCAACGCCTCCAAATTTGAAATTATTATTTTTTTTTGTGCGAGACAGGTCTTCACAATCCATGTTCTAAGGAAACCTTTTCTGTTTTGTTTTAGCATAATTTGGCAGTACAAGAGGCCCGTTTGTCAGTAGCTATGAAGGAATTGAAAGCAGTTGAACAGGAGCTGGAAGACAAGGAGAATGACCTCAAAGAAGTAAAAGCTCAGTACGAGAATGCCATTGCCAATAAAGAGGTAAAGCATTCACTTCTGATCTTCGATAGATATTTTATTTTACCTATAACACTGGCAACAGTCGAAAATTGTGAAGCGCTTGTGAATAATTTGCGTTTCTCTTAAGGCTTCTGTGTACTAAATCAATTGGATTCGCTCTCCCTAATGTTAACCAATAGCGCCCTTTACACGTACGTTCTTTCCCGCGTGAAACCACGATCCCGAGCGATTGAGTGTACGTGTGAAGGTGTCGGAGAGGAAGGGAAAGCTGCTTTGGAGCGTACTGCAAGTTTTCCCGCGCGCAATCCCGTACGCTCCAAGCACTCCAAGAGCGTACATGAAAAGGGCGCTTTTAGCGCCCTTTATTCTCATTGACACCTCCGGCCCCCTCCGCTTTCGCGTATCGGCCCATGAAATCACTGAAGACCAGTCGCTACGTATCAATACCTGAATACGAAGCCGGGGGTTAATTTCCCACGTTCCGTGACATTTTTCATTGCTGTGGTGCTCGGGGATGCCGGACAAACAGTACAGATCTGTTATCCACTCAAGGCACTCCAAGCCCCCTAGCGCCCTTTACACGTACGCTCTTTTGCGAGTGCTTGGAGCGTGTGCGCAATCCCGTACGCTCCAAGCACTCGCGGAAGAACGTACGTGTAAAGGGCGCTATTGGAGAAAATGTGTCTGCAATTTACAGCTCCATAAATGCTGATAATCCAATAAAAATTGTATTTTCTGATAGCCTGATATTTTCTGCCCCTTGCAACAGGATTCATTTTATAAATTTCGTCCACCAAAGAAATTTAGGAGCGTTTAAATGACATTATACTAGATTTTTCCCCAAATAATTTAAAATTAAAAAGATTTTTTTGCATTTTTTTAAACGAAAAATTCCCCAAGTTGTAAAATTCCTCACTTTATTACGGAATATAATTTTTTTAAAAAACCTTTCAATCCAAGTCTGCAATCAGTGGACACATTTTCTCCACAGTTTAACATTTAAGGGAGCGAATCCAATAGTGTTAGTACACAACAGCCTTAATTCTGAACTGTAATCTCCCGATAAAAGTCTACTTAATAGTTTCCGAGATCCAAAGGGACTACGCAGTTGACGTGATGTTGAAATATATCAGTTGGATACAACATTTATGATATATCGTTAGTTTCAACCGCAGTAAGAGCAATAAGGCAGTAGCGCGCAGCACGTGTCACTTCTCAACTCTCACAAAAAGTGATGGATAAAATGGGGGGGGCTTGTTGTAAAACGCACGGCTCACTTAAATTGATGTGGAAATGCGTGTCTTATGAATTATGACGTTGCAAATAAAGCAATTTGATACGTTGTCAGTTAGTTGATACACTGTTAAAGTTTGCCTTTGTTTAATGTATAGATTTTGTAATTTATTATCGGCTATTGTTTATTCCACATTAGATGTATTCAGAACCATATTCACTCTCTAACCAATTAAACGTGAAGGGGATCTTAATAACAGACGCAGATTTAAAAAAAAAAAAGAATGCCATAAGACTAAGGCCGTCTGCACACGGAGCAACTCAAAAGAAAATGGTAACTGACTCAAATCACATAAATGAGCGCCGTGTGCGTGGCTCCATTCAATTACATAGGTTGCGACTCATCACGGACTGGTTTGTGATTTGAGTCAGTTACCATTTTCTTTTGAGTTGCTCCGTGTGCAGACGGCCTAAAACGAAGGAAAATAAAAAATGCTTTCATGAATAGACTCAATATACAACTATACTGAAAGACAGATTTGTTTGAAGTGTTTGTTGCCACTATTGCTAAAAGAAAAACTGTTCTTTGCGAGTTGCAATTTTAAAGTGAATTCCAGTTTTAACTCATTGTTGACCAGCAATTTTATTGACTAATCACCCTTATTAGCTTTCCCCGAGGTCATTATCAGAAATACCTGCATTGGGAGGTAAGCCTAGAGAACACAGTTCAACTCATTTTTCCTATGGACGACTGTCGTCACTGGTCATCTGTGTTTGAGCGTCAGAACACGAGTTTACACGTGACCAGCCAGCAATGTGTTACGATATGTTACAGCAGGGTGCTATGTACATGGAAGATACCGGTTGAGCTCGGGGTGGGGCGTGGAGTTAAAAGTGAGGAGCTGAGTGGCCAGTGCCACCTACTGCGATGGGTAGTTTCCGCTTAGTTATCAATCATCTTCCCACATTATCCAAACACATTATAGAAGGGAAACATTTGGACAAAATCTGGTATTTAAAATCAAAATTTTTCTAACTCCTTACAACTATAGAAGTAATAGTCAACTGCAAATGGTATTTTCTGTCAGCCAGAACTTTTCTACACGTTTATACATTTTCCCTCTTTTTTAAGTTCCACACATTAGAGGAAATTATAAACATTTTAGACGCCCGGTGGCGTAGTGGTTAAAAGCTTCAAACTGCCACATCACAGGTCCAGGGTTCGACCCTGCGACTGGGCAAGGTCGACTCAGCCTTTCATCCCTTGAGGGGTCGATAAAATGAGGACCAAGCATGTTTGGGAACTAACTCTGGAGTTCCCGCGTCAGGCTGACCACCTGCCCGAAACATATGCTGCATGGCACCCCAAGCCCACGGTCAAGAAAACGGAGATGGGCACCACCAGCCTTGGTCCACAGAAGACTGTTGAGCCATTGCTCAGTTTAGTTCCAAACGTTTTAAAGAGAGTATACTATATTTTTTCTTGAATGATTTAAATTTAAAATTATTAGTCGTGTCGCTTCTGAAAAATAAAAATTTCACACATGTAAATAATTTCTTTCCCTAATACATGTTACAATCTTTTCTTGAAAAAAAATTTCAATGCAATTTGGGAATTAGTTAGAAACCCATCTCTATAATGTAACACCGAGCAGCGTGAATCCAGTATAGTGGATACCCAGAAGCCTAGAGCAGATAAGCATATTTTTGAACAAAATTACTCATAGGCCTAATTCACCTTTCATACACCTTTTCATACGCATCATAATTCACCTTTTTCATATTTTTTTTCAAATCCAGTAGAGGAACTTGTATTCATTTCCCAGGGAAACCAACAACCTGTTTCTAAGAAGAAATTACGCTTACACCTTTAAGTAATTGGAATTTATTTATAGTCTATTTGTTATCACAAATAAACTCCTCGAACATATTGACATCTAAGTCAATATTTTTGAAAAACACTCGCTCAAATGTTTGTACAGTTGGACGAAAATAAATTGGGGCATGTATAGCGAAAATAAATGTCGCCCATTCTTTTCATTATCATGCTATTTTGTTCTGCATTAGTAGAGAGCAGTTAAAACCCAAGAGTGTTGAATGCTAAAGAAAATAATATGTTTACAACATTCATTTTGAATTTTAAAAGTTTTATATTTAATACAGACTGTTATATTTATATTTATATTTACACTTACACACACACACACACACACACACACATATATATATATATATATATATATATATATATATATATATATACATACACACACAGTGAAACTTCTCTAGCCGGCCACCCCTCAAAACGGCCCCTTTTTTTCAGATCCATTACTTACCGCCATAGAGAAGATTCATTTATATATCTATAGGGGAACGCGGGATAGAACGGGGTACGAAGTTGAAAATGGGTTTTAAAAATACAAAAGGATTAATTAAGAGAGCTGCAAATTTTTCTATGAATACATTATAATGTAATAATCACAAAAATATAATAATATTGTAAGAAAATAAAAGAACAATATTTTTTTTTCAATTACAGAAAACTATGTCATTTGCTCCGTTCTGCCCCGTACCCGGGGCAGAACGGGGTGATAAGGACAATTAATTATCAAAACATATAAACTAGTAGAAATGCAGAAAAAATAAGTTTGCTCTATATTTATTTAGGTTTAAGTGATTATAAAGGTTTAATTAAGGTTACGGTTTTCCTTGATTGTGTCCTTTTCTTAAGCCATTCAAAATTCACACACTTCAAAATTCACACACTAGGACAGCCTCATCATCTTCGCTGTGTATTGCCGCACAGGAATTGTGTGCCTATTTTTTGCACATGAAACAAGCGACCCAACCTCCAACTGACTTTGAGTAAAATTCACCGCAATATAAACACTCGCAGTCAGAAAAATCCCCAGAATCACACTCTTTAGTTTTGGGTTTTCTCTTCAGCTCCTTCTTTTTTCCCATTTATCTTCAGGCATTTTCCCTTGCTTTTATCATTCTTAATTTTATTCTCTTTCTTAAATATTTTTATCCTTGCTATTTCTTCTTTAGCTAAGTTATTTTCTTCTTTTTCTTTAATAGCGGCTTCTAACTCTTTTTTGGATGGGGAATCTGTTAAGACAGCGGCCTTCCCCCTCTTCCTATTTGTCCTTTTCACGCTTTCTTTAACTTTTGGAATAGGCATTAGAATTTCAGGTGAACCATGAAATGAAGAGGCCCTGTTGACAATTGTCAACCAAGAGCAGCCAGGAGTGGCACAATTAGCGTCATCAAATCGGACCTTCTTAACCGGCGTGTCATCATTAGAGTTGGCTGAAACATCACCAGCTTTATCATCCAACCTGATATGCATGTGATTTTTAACTGGTGTGCTAGGCTAAAGCAATTCCAATTGTTCAGCTCCGGATGTTATCACCTCTTCACTTGAAGGCCTACCAAATCCGATGTCAGTTGTATCTGCTGGGAGAAAATCTACGTCGGTGAATATGGATGGGTCAGTTGGCCATATTCCTGTAGCTTGGAAACCATTAATAGCAGTTTTCATTTCTGCGCTTTTGAGAAAAGCTGATCTAAAAAGCGTAGAATTTGAAAGAGTTACGACGTTCCCTGGGTTGCTACGTAGCCATTTTTTAAGCTCATTGCTGTAATAAAGACTTGAAGGATTCATAAAAGAAACATCAAGTGACTGAAGTCTTGAGAGCAATGTGGTGGTAGACATAGCAACGAAACGCCACTCTCCCTCGCGTAGTCTATAACCTAAAGGTTCTTCGTATGCGTTGAGTGGCCATCTAATATAAGAAGAACCAGGAAGTCTTTTGATGCCTTAGAAAATTCCAAAAATTTTCGAAACCATACAAGAAATGACTCAGCAGTCATCCATCCAGTGCTGTGCATCTCAGACCAACCTCCTGGTGGCAATCCTAACTCAAATTCTTTCAGCTTCTTCTTTCGAGGAAAAATGAGCATCGGAGCATGTAAGCTCCGCTTGCCGACATACAAATAAGGCAAGTTACAGTTTCGCCCCTTTCTGCGGATGTTAATGACCATCCATTTGATCTTGACATTTACCCTTGCAACGAAACGCCAAGCTATGATTTTTGATTGGTTTTTAGGGTTCAATGAAATGCCCGTTTCATCGCAATTAAATATTTGAGAAGCCGTTAGTTTGTGCTTGTCAAGTAAGTTCGTTAGCAACAAAAAAACTATCGACAGCTACTTTATTAAAGCCCATTGCTCTTGCACCAGATGTTGCTTCGGCTTTGTGAACAGATAAAGTAAGATATCTCTTAAGGAATCCATTGACTCAATGATGGCCTGCGATTCCATTTTTAAATCTATGACCAATGCCATTTCTTACTGCCAACTGATAAGCTAAGCTACCCAAGTTCTTCATTGTTAGACCGAATAACCTAGCGTCCATAGTTTTTACATAGTTAACGAGCAGAAGTTCCTGCTCTTCTGCAATCACGTTTTTAAATTTTCCAGCTGTTTTATCGATCTTGTAGTCAGGGTTTTCCTTCCCTTTTTTAACGTATCTTTCCAGAGTAGACTGGGGATCATCAAATTGGTTCGAAGCCTTCAAATACCCAGATTTTCCAGAAATTACCGCCTCGACAGCATTGTTCATTGCCTCAGTAGACCATGATTGCCTATTTGTTTTTTTCTTATAGTCTTGAACCATCTGAAATCGAAAGAAAAAAATACGGGCGTACCAAAAACGATCTCTTAGTTCAAAACATTGCGGCCATCCGTTCCGCCCCAGGGAAACGATTTAGGTTAGGGACGTAATCTAACTCGAGAAAGATACGTAAACAAATGTTTAACTACAGGAAACTAAAGACAATTAAACGTAATTCAAGCATGTACTAACTATAGTTGTGATGTAAACAAGTATGTATACCTCACCTTGGTTACAAAATCCTCAAAAGTTACAATACAGGAGCAAAAAAGCACACAACGAAAACTGCACCCACCAACGCTCGAGAAAACTATACTAAAATGGCTGTCGAAGTTGAGTAGTAATACGTTGGTCTAGTTGTACTTATTGCCGGTGGCTGGCAACACCTTCTTGACACCTAAAAACATCGAACTTCATTCCGCCCCGAACTTCGTTCTACCCCGGGTTCCTATATATATATATATATATATATATATATATATATATATATATATATATATATATGTGTGTGTGTGTCTGTGGCTTGGTACAGGAAGTGCCTAGGTCGGTTTTCTCCAAGATGACTTTGTTTGCGTATGTCTCTTTAAAAAAATATCATTTTCAATATAAGAAGTACCCAAGTCTGTAAGGTACCCAAGAGAAGAAAGAAATACCTATAAAGTACCCAAGTCTTTAGAAAACACTTTTAAAGCATTGGACAGACTTGGATACTTCTTACGTTGAAAATAATATTTTTTAAAGAGACACAAGCAAACAAAGTCATCTTGGAGACTTTGGTACAAGAAGTGCCTGAGTTAGGCACTTCTTGTACCAAGCCACAGTTCGTGGTGTTGATGGGCAAAAATCGTCAAGACAAGTGGATGTTGCGTTGGAAAAAAATATTAAAAAAGAACTATGGAATTTTAAAAAAGGAAGGGAAATTTAATCTTTATTTAAATGGAATCACAAATGTTTTAATTTCTGATATTTATGTTGCAGAAATTGGCAGAGGAGGCGTCCGTTTGTCGTCGGAAAATGTCCAGGGCTTCGACGCTCATATTTGAACTTGGTGGGGAATACAAAAGATGGACTGACGAAAGTAAGCAGTTGAAGGAACAGATAAAAAGGTGAGTGAAAGATTTTGGCCACTTTTTTTTCTTCTTGTAAACAGGAATGTCAGTTAGTTTTCTTGAATAAATCTGATTCCGAATGCAGTGCGTTGGGATTGGTACTGGATAATCATGCGAAATAATGATATTCAATGCGATTTCATGGTAGTGTAACAAACGAGGAAATGCGTTGGTAATGACTGAAACCTATTCAGACGATTTCTCCTTTGACAACAATAAGTTTTCATACGAGCTAATAGAGGAAACAAAAGCTGCGATATAGTCTTTTAACTGTGTCGTAAGCCTAAATGTTGTATCAGCCCTTATAGAGGGACTTTCCAGTTTGCGTATTTGTCTATATCCGAGGCCTAGGCACACACAGACACAGGTATATATATATATATATATATATATATACATATGTGTGTATATATATATATGTATGTATGTATGTATGTATATACACTGCTGGCCATTAAAATTGCAACACCATGACGGAGGGATGATACAAACGTCAAATTCGCATAAAAGGAAGAAGACGCTGGGATATGCAAATCATTAGCATTTAACGGCAATCGAACGACGCAGGAGGGAGAAACGGCATCTCAAACTCTGTATAAAAGTTACGCAGCTGGTTTCTCATTCGGAAATTGTATTTGAATGATGGCTGTTTGTGAAAAGATCGTGTTATACTTCGTATAAGAAGGAGAAATGGCTACCAGCACGTGTCAGCGGCAGGATCGTATATATAATTATATATATATATATATAAGGAAGGGGAATTGTTATGGCATGCAGACGCTTCTTGGGTTGAAATGTTATAGTCGGGCTTGAACAGCACCAAATCCAGCCAGAGTCTAGTTGATAAGATTAATAAGTTTATTACACTCTAGCACAATTTCAAGACTTAGTTATTCGACACATTTCAATGAATATATCATACAAGAACTATTTACAAAAGACATACTTAGCAGGGAGAGTTACAAGCCTCTTGTTCATCCCATATCCTATACGCTAAGAGACTCGCAGTTCGACTTCCACACCAGAGCAAAGTAAAGTTAATTTCGTTTGTCCTCTGGATCAAATATAGTACAAAATGCCCAGCGACAGGTAGGTGCCACACAGAAGCTTAAGTAGTTACATAATGGAAAGACAATATTAAAATTAGAGAGTTAATGGAATAGAATAATTACTGATGGGGTGTTATTATTACTTACACACATACACGCATATATATTATATGCCGGGTGATCATAATTAAAACATCCAAACTCCGACTTCTTTATATATTGAACTACTCAGTCTATAAGCTTCAAATTTTGTAAACATACTATTCAAGACATGGGTAAACGGATTAAGAGAAAAAAATCAGTTCCAGAAACTCCGATAGGTGGCGCTATACAACACAAAATATGTAAAAAGACAAAAAAATTAATAATAAATTTGAAAAAAACTTATGCGAAATTCAATTTTTGGTAGATTTTGGGAAGCGACGAGGCCCATTTCCACCTCAGTTGAACAGTGAACACCTATAACTGTCGCATTTGGGACACGCAAAATCCCCGTACCTTCCAAGAGATTCTACTCCACTCACCGAAAGTTTCAGTCTGGTGTGGATTCACAGCCACATTCTTTCTTGGATCTTTCTTATTGAAGAAGCTACTTGCAGTGTCCCTGAGACATACACCATGACGGCCAACAGGTACAAAAGAATGCTCGAAACTTCTGCTGTACCCCATTTGCAAAAGCGGCAATGTCTTGACTCAGTTTCGTGCAAAACGGTGTGCCTCCACACATTGGATTCTGTGTACAGCAGTTTCTTCGGCAATGTTTCACTAATGACAGAATAATCGGTCGAGCGTTTCCGAAAACCTGGCCATCTTGTTTTCCGGATCATAATCCGTGTGATTTATGTGTATGGGGACACTTAAAAAATCATGTTTATCGAGAACATCTGGTAACCGTGGCAGACTTGAAAGAAGGTATCACTCTGCGAATGAGAAGCATTTCAGTCAACCAGTCACGATCCGCAGTTGAACAAGCTGTCCACAGACTGCAGTTTTTACATCTTCAAGAAGGGAACTATATTGAGCAGCATTCTCTCCGTCAGTAAGATCCATGTCACATGAATGTTTGATGCCTTCAAATGAAATGTGTTTCTGTGTCTTTTCAGTCATGTCCAGTTGTACAGCGCCACCTATCGGAGTTTCTGGAACTAAAAACTTTTTCACGTAATCCGTTTCTCCCTGTCTTGCGCAGCATGTGCACAAAATTTGAAGTTTATACATACACAGAGTAGTTCAATATATAGAGAGGTCGGAGTAGGGATGTTTTAATTATGGTCACCTGGGATATATATACAGTGGAATCTCGATCGATCGTTTTCGGATCCATCGTTTTTCCGTATGTGTCGTTCATTTTATCCAGTCCCAGCGATCATATTGCTGTGTTATGTTTCCGCATCTATCGTTTTCCCGCATTTATCGTTCATTTCAATCGGTTCCTTGAAAAACGATAGATCAAGATTCCACTGTATATATAATTTTATGATGTTCTATGTTGCAGACTTGTAGGAGACGTGCTAGTGGCAACTGGATTTCTTTCTTACTCTGGACCATTTAACCAAGAATATAGATCAGCTCTGATGAAAATCTGGCATAAAGAAATCTCGAAGAGGAACATCCCGATCAGCCAGGAAATCAACACCATGGAAATGCTCGTGAACCCTTCAACTGTAAGACTTCATCCTTATATAAACCTCTACATCGGCATACTATAATTTATAGATAAAGTCTTTCAAACTGAAGTTTTGTATTGTAGTTCATGACTGGGAGTTCAAAAACTGCGACTGTTTTGGGATAATAATTGTCAGTCTGCTAGCTCTATGCTTTTGATGTCTATTTTAAAATGAAGTAAGAAAGAAAAAAGACCACGTCTAAATATACGTCTAAATTTGGTGAGAATAATCTTAGGATATTATTTTGACACTAATCCTAATGCGTTATATACTCGTAAAAAATTAAATAATTTAAAATGTTTTTTTTTTCTCTCAGGCTATTTTCAATGGGCTTTAGCACGTAAAAGAGCTTTACATTTAAACATTATTTTAAATTAAAGTAGATTTATCAAAGTCAAATACATTACCTGAACATTCATTCTGCATGGTATTGTTAATTGCCGGCAGTTGCAAAACGTTAACGTGCAAAAACATTTTTTTCTTTTTCAATTGAGGCGTTCCCGTTAAAAAGAGGGTAAATGCCCAAATTTCCAAAAAGTATTTTTTCCAAGGCTAATGGCGTGGAAAAGAAGTTAAGTGCTTAGCACAAAACTAAACCAAACTAGCTAGGCACTTATCTTCCTTTTCCACGAAATTAGCCTTGGAAAAAACCCTTGTATCAGTGAAAAAATACTCTTCGGAAATTTTGGCGCTTACCCTCTTTTTAACGGGAACGCGTCAATTGTAGTTTTGAAAACATCTAGGTCTCTTGTTTAAATAGGAAACTAAACTAACACTACAAAAAATCTGTTGACTAAAAATTTTAACTATGCACCGAGGTGCTGTTAAAACCTCTCAATAACTCCGCCCCCCAAATAGTTTAATGCTCAGATATTTTTATCAGTTCTTCTATAAATTGGTTGGTAGTAGCTATAGACTTCCGTTCGTAGACTTTGTTTTGGAGAATATCTCATGGATCGTCGCGTTTTCTCTCGTCGTGTAATGTTTTGGATTCGTTGCTTCTCCTTCTTCGACGGTATAGTTATCCTCGTCTTTTCCATCGCTACAAACACCCCATCCTTTACTATGCCCCTGTTAACACATGATTTGAGTATAGAAAGAGTTTGTCAACACTTTTTCCCCCCGAAACCTTAACAAGAAACTTCAAGCAACCTTGACTGATATTGCAGTACAGTCCACCTACAAATTATGCCATAAATCCTTCCGATAACTGCACGAGCTTTGGAAGAATATTTTTTATTGAGGAAGGGCAGTTCCTTTAAGAAGACTCTTCGACATCACCAAAATTGTCGCCCAAGTCGTATTCTGGTTATCGTCGCGAAGTTTCACACTGAGAGCTCGGGTTCGAATCCCCGACTACGACTTGGACTTTCCTGTGGTTTCACCCCATCGGGAGCAATATAAATAACCCAAATGGTGCTCACATAAATTAGCCAACAAAATCACATTGTGCGTATTGAGGCTTCATTAACGAAAAATATCGCCAAATTTGGCGAAACTGCTCCAGTTCTGAAATTTTCAAAGGTACGACGCACACCTTACGGGAATTAATCAGTTTTAACTTAGCATTACGTTCCTAAAGAACGGTCCTTCGGAGAGAATTAAAAAATTGTCCTTCGTTGCGAGTTATAATTTTGGCAGCGCGCCAAAGCCAGTAGCAGTAAACAGTTAAACAGAAAAGTACCAAAATGCATTAAAAAAAAGAGGTAAACAACGATGAGTAATTCTACATTAATAACCCGCAGTAGTTTCGTTACAAGAGACTACCTGAAATATTTTTTTTCTTCTAAAAAGCAACAGCGTTGTTTAAATCTTCCACATCTGTCTCTTCGACTTTTTTAAATGGAACCATATTATGCGTTGTATGAGAAAACGCAATTTTGCAGCTCAGCAATCGTGTCTACTTTTACAGATGCAAAAGTAATATTCTCGAGAATTATCAGAGAATCATCAAAGAAATATTTTCATTACTATAACGAACACCAATAATGTAATTAGAACCAACAACACCTCTCTTAGATTATTTGTACTTTAAATTTACTGTACCCATTCACTCGAGGGAACAAACTCGAACGTTAGCAAATATATTTAATTTGTGGATTCCGTCTTGTTCCTAGCTTTTGCGAAAATAAATCTAATCAAAGTAAACAATTAATGCTTTTGCCATAAAATTACAGTAAAAGTAAACAATTAATGCTATTGCCATAGAAAACTTTTAAAGGAGTGTAGATAAGGTGTAAGAACAATATTTTGAAGTTTGTACAGAAAGTTTTGTTTTCACAATGCGGCAGACACTTGCGTCTGAGGGTAGGTACGAGTACTTCTCTGATATTGGCCTATGAAGACCCGCGAAGATTTGTTGGCGAGCACCATTTCTCGCCAATAAATCTTCGCGGATTATGGGAGCACCATTTATGTGAGCCAAAGCTGGACAATTACCAAACGGTTAGGGCGCTGGCATTCGGTACTAGAGTCTGTGGGTTCGAGTACCCCTCTTCGCATGGATGTTTGTATCCGTTCGGAATCGGCTTTAAGCTGTAGGTCCCAGTCTAATAAACCCTCGTGTAGAAAAAGTTGACCGTAGCGCTCCAAACCAAACACTTAGGTGAGCCAGCATTACTCCCTATGAAGCATTTTAACGACGAAGCCTTATTTAGGGCTTGAACCCAAGCCCACTGTGTTGCAGCTCAGAACGCTAACCATTACACCATGTGGGCGGCATTCGCAAGATGTACATTAATACAAAAATATTACAGCACATAAAAAGCTATACCAGATGGGATATTTTAAGCTTGTAACTTACATCTTTCAGCAACACAAAGATAATTAAATAATACCTAAAAATACCGATGACTTCAATAGGTGAAAAAATGAGTTGGTATTTACAGTTTTTCAGAGGTGAAAACTGAAAAAAAATTTCAGTAACAAGGTAAAGCTAATGCTGCCCTGTACGCAAATTGCGTCGCTTAATTTACGTTGCACGCTGCAGCGCCCCATTCGATTCACTCGCCGTAAATTCAATTCTGTTTTATTTTTGGTAGAAGTCGGTCGTAATGAACACCACAAAATTAATCTGCATTCAGGAAGCTCTTGAGGTTTGAAAATTTATTGGATTCATCCCCTACATGACAGAAAACTGGCCACTGGCCAGTTTCATACTCTGTTCCAAATGTTTAAAAAAAATACATCGATAAGTTCTACCAGTATTATCATATGAATGAAGCCTCGTTTCAAGAATTATTGAACTTGATAACAGGATTTATTTACAAATCAAACAAACGGTTTAGGGGAGCTTTTCTCTCATCCCACTGTCTTTGCGCTTTCAAATTTATCCTTATCTAACTTTATCTCAATATTCCATTAACACTCACGTCTTCATTGATTAATTTTTCACCGTTGAACGTCACTTCTCTGACTGGGAGTAGCGTACAACGTAACGGTTGTCTGGCCGGCTGACATCAGAATACACTCACAGCTTCTGTAAAGTCTGCTGTACGTCAAGTGAATACCAACTCACAACTCTCTCAGAGTAATGCCCTCACAGAGCACTGATGTTCAAAAGTGATGAAATTCCTTTCAGTGCACGTAATGGCGGAAGTAGAAACTATGATACTCTTGGGGGAGTTGTATGATGTACTGTTTTCGGCGTCGGTTGAACCTCACCTCCCCATGGTTCTGGCCGGTAACTGGATTTGTCCATGAAAAGAGGGTCATGGGTTGGTGACCAAGCCTTACTCTAACAGGGAGTAAGTACTAACAGTTCACAAAAACACATTAATTTCGGAATCTGCTTGTGTGTACGGGACTGCACGCAGCGACCACACGTTTTCAACCAATCACCGCATACCTTGAGGTGGGTCGGATTAAAGTTTGGATTACATACGCAGGTCAGGCGTAATGAGTCAGTGAATTGGGCTCACTCCAGCGTAAGAGTAATTTGAACGCAGTGTAGCACTATGAATGCATTTTAAATGGCGGCAGAAATTACGCTACGCACTTAGCGTTTAGTGCAGATCTAGCCTTAGTGGATATTCGCAATATTTATCCCGTAGTCATTATTACAGACCAAATACAAGTTTCCACGAACATCTACTGGCGGTAGACAAAATAATATAAGAAGTTTGCGGTAGGTGGAATAGTTTAATTATAAAACAACTGAGCCACAATGAGCCTGCAGGATACCTACGTTGTTACATGGTGTAGAAATACACAAATCGCGTACATAAGATAAAGGTAGTTAGCATTAATCTCTGGTGGAAATTAATTTTAATTGAAAGAGTAATGGAGAATCGGAGTAATGAATGAAAAAGGGGTCCTGCTATGAGATGCAACGACACCGCAGACCATCACTCCTGGTTGTCGGCCCGTATGGCGGAAAACAGTCAGGTTGGTATCCTACCGCTGTCCGAGGCGTCTCCAGACACGTATTCACTGGTCATCGGGGCTCAATTCGAAGCAGGACTCATCACTGAAGACAATTCTACTCCATTCAGTGACATTCCAGGTCGAATGTGCCCGACACCACTGCAAACGGGCTTGTCGGTGTACAGAGATCAATGGTAGTCGGCGCCAGGGGCGCCGTAAGCTCAGCCCCCTTTCTCTGAGCAGCCTATGAATGGTCCTTGCGGTCGCGGAAGCACCAGTTGCACAAACGATCAATGATAATGATGAATCTGGGGCTGTGAGTGCCGCTCTGACGATTGCTCGGTCCTCACGTTCTGTCGTTTCTCTAGGCCTACCGTTTCTTTCTTGACGCTGTGTTCAGCCATGATCCACTCATTCCTGCCAACAACATCTAATAGTGGCATCGCTCCTATCCAAATGTCGAGCGATTCGCCGATTAGACCAACTGGCTTCTTTGAGCCCAACTACACGTCCTCTCTCAAATGCTGACATCTGCGCATATTGTTCGCGCACCTGTATGCGAGGCATAGTAACTGTCTACCTGAGTACACGGAATTAAATTCGCAAAGAATTTATGACCTGGAATTGAAATTTATCCTCTTTAGTATCCTGCCAGTTGAGCAGTTAAGAGTTGCAGCGTCATATGTTCATTTACTGGCCGCCAAACTTTAAAATTTTGCATTTTCCGTCGAAACTTGTATGCATATCAATTTGTGTTCAATTTGTATTACCCCTTCTTGGTGCGCCTTTTGTTTTGTGTGTAAGAGTATATTTATCATTGAATGGAAAAAATTATGACGAGCAACGTGAAGCTAAAAATTTGATATATTATTTTGAACAATTTTCAGCAATTATTTTGATAATTGTACAAAGTAAAATACTCGGACCTATTAATACAATCTCGAAAATGCTGCAAAGTACTCATGAAAATATAGAGAAATCCGTTGAGATGCTTTCATCACTCCTAACCCAATTCCAGAACTTAAGGAATAATTGGGAGTTTGTTAAAAACGATGCCCTTGTGTTTTCAGCTCTACGGAATACAGAACCTTGTTTTCCCCCAAAAAGATTGCGACGTGTGAAAAAATTCTTTGATGAATTACAAGTAGACGAACGCATTGAAAACAGTGAATAATGTGTTCAATGTCGAGGTGTTTTATAGAGTAATGGATTTAATAATTAATCAATTCACTACTAGATTTAAATCCGTTCGATAATTATGTTCACTTTTTAAATGTTTATCGCCTGCATATCTCGCCGCGTCACCTGATAAAAGTATCCTGGAAGGATCAGAATTGTTACAATCGGCATATCATTCCGATATTTCACCTAGTTTGGGACCTCAACAGCTTCTATTTAAAATGGGCTTTTATATTCAATTAAAACAAATTGCTTCTATACGCGAAGTTTCTGAACTACTTTTAATTCACACCGCAACCTCAAGTAGATTCGCTGACATTATTACAGCATGCATGATTTTTTTAACTTTACCGGTGACGACAGAGAAATCAGAACGAAGTGTTTCACAGCTGAAATTAATCAAAACATATTTAAGAAGTAACATGTTACAACACCGTCTTAGCCCTTTGGCCAAGATATCAATTGAAAGAACAATAGCTTGTCAACTTGATCTGGAGAAGGTGATTGACCGACTTGCAAACGAGAAAACAACAGTTTTGAAGGGTTTTTTTATGTGCAAACTAAACATGCTCAAATTAATTTTGTCAATAGAGTTTATAACATATGTAGTAAATATTAGTGGGTACTCCGTACTTAGATAATTATAATTTGTTTTATTATTATATTCATATTTATTAAATTGAATTTCTTATTGTTGAAATGTCTTGAATTTCAAATAAATTGTTATTAAGTAAGGTTTTAAATTGAAATAAGAGTAGACAGAAAACAAATTTCGCCAGAACTCTTCCAAGAAACAAGTGGGCGCACCGATTTTACTTGCTCCAGGGCGCTGAATATGTAGCTACGTCACTGAAAAGCAACATATCCAGAGAGAGACATCTGATATCTTTCATACTGCCATTCGGTGAAACATAAATAGTAACGATTAACGTTCTCTTTCTGTTTATGATACTGTAATGTCGTGGATTCCCTTTCCCTGAGAAGATATCACCCCGAACCCAAACTCTCTTTATCTTAGAAAATCTATTCCGAGGAGCTGAGGGGTCACACTTGCCAGGAAAAAGCAAGCCTCAGGTCTACTGCTGTGTAAGTTAGCTTTCATGTATTTAGCTGAAACCAACTGACGTCTCGAGAACAGAGAAAAAACACCCCTGCCCCGCATCTAGTGCATACGTCTTCAATTACATCAGAGCTTTGGCCACATACAGTTTGATAAGAAATATATATATATATATATTTCTTTGTGTCTTGACTTAAATCAAGAAAGCCATCCATCACTACATTTAAAATCTTCAATACTCATTCGAATTGCCTATTCATCAGCCTTCGTCAGCACTAGGGGTCCATTTATCGGAAAATTTCGAGATCTAAGATCCTGGAACCATAGCAGTAGAGTTTTTTCTAGAACTTCTTGGGACGCATTTCCCATGCGTTTCCTTCCTCTAGCAAATTTTGATTTTTCCCATGAATCTAAAATTGACTCCTTGTTTTTCAAATTAGTTGACAAGGCATTTTTTAAAATTCTATAGTCAGCTTCTAACTTTGTTTTACATTCGCCATTCTCTACTTTCTTTAAAATTTCTACCTTTGTCTCCAAAGTTAGGGTTTTGTACTTTCCACGTGTAGGCATCCTGAATTTTTACACGTTCACACCACACAATAAGGAAGAAAAACTAGACCACATTAACTTGTCTGCACTGCAGTTATAACTGACGCAGCTCCCTAGAATCTGTAGTAAAGACTAGTTTTTCTGAAATTCTAAGAAAATCGATCCGAATAAAGGAAAATTGCTTTTTCCGTTTAGCATTAATAAGGACAATAGCTACTAACGTTTAGCGGACATGCAATAGTCTAGGAATGCAGGCATGAGCCTCTTTACACAGAAAAGAAATTTTGACACACAAAATAATAAATACAGTGTGTATTTTCTCTATTAAACGAGGAAAAAGAATTTTTTTTTGTTAAATTTTTAGTTCGAATTAACCGAAGTGATAAAAATTTAGTTCGAATTAATGAGATATTTTTAACATTAACTCCAATACAAGTTTTTGGGGGCCTTTGGATTAGTTCGAATTAACCGAAAGTTCGAATTAACCGAGTTCGAATTAACGAGCGTCCACTGTGTGTGTGTGTGTGTGTGTGTGTGTGTGTGTGTGTGTTGTGCACGGTTTAAAGTTACGAAACATTTTGCGAATAAGTAAATCTTGCGAGATGCTTAAATTTAGTAAAGGCATTTCATTTAGATATCTGAATGGACTCTGTGTGGACTCCCGAGCGATGAGCTGTCGGCACAGAATGGTATCCTCGTCACCAACGCTCTTCGGTATCCCTTGCTAACCGACCCTCAAGGGCAGGGAAAGTCGTGGATAAAAAATCTTGAATCAAAAAATGGATTGCAGGTATGTGAGGAACTCTAACTTTGATCAATTATTTTTTAATATATTTATATATCCACTTACGCCATACAATACTTCAAATCACAAGTAAATTTTTAAAATAAAGTTATTCTGTTCATTGCCTATAGGTTACTTCTCTGAACCACAAGTACTTCCGACAACTTCTAGAAGAAAGTCTGTCCTTGGGGAAGCCACTCTTAATTGAAGATGTAGGTGAAGATTTAGATCCTATCTTAGAAAATGTTCTCGAGAAAAACTACATAAAGAGTGGATCGACGTACAAGGTTAGTTGTTTTGCTCCTGTCATACATATTCATAAACTCAAAACAATTGTTTTTTCGTAAATTTACATTTTAACGTACATGTCGTTTGAATTACCTGCATTGCTAGCCAAGATTTAATCTGTAAGGCTTGACCATTGTTCATAGTAACGTGAGTTGTGTGTCGTAAAATTACCTGAATACTCGCAGCAGGCACGTCAAATACGAATCGTGTCTATGAGTCTAGTCTATCGACGTTAGGAATATACAGCTGACTTTGCAAGAATTTTAGATATGAAGAAACGCTGCTGAGCATTACTATTAGATATGCCGAAATAGTACAGAACACTGCTCTTAGAAGTGCGGGAGTGATGCGAAACACTAGTCCTGGAAGTGTAACACCGGTGCAGAAAATTCATTTTAGACGAGTAGAGACGGTGCTGAGCACTAGACTTAGACGTACTGAAATAGTACATAACAGTAGCCTTAGAAGTGTAGAAAGGGTGCAGACACTTGTCCTGGAAGTGCAATAAAATGGTGCAGAATCTTAGAAGTGTAGGGATACTGTAAGAGCAGGGCGATCTTTTGTCGTTCACATCGGGTTAGAAGAGACGAATACTCCAGTATTTCCTCCTCTGACTGGCAGGACAGGCAGATTGAGGAGTTAGGTGAAACCGAGATAGGTAGTGTCCGGTTACTACGTGGCCGTTTCTATACGAGGCCCTCGCAGGAAACGTAATTGTAACTCGAGGGACTTGTCGATAGAGCCGTGCTTCCGCTGACGTTGGTTGAATGCAGTAGAGCGTAGGCCTTGATCACCGTCTTCTACCTTACAGTCCATTCTCTGCGTATCACGCTTGATGCTGCCTTTTTACATCCCGTCAAAGATCGCCGATGAGACTGCAACGGACCCATATTGGCGGCCAGCTTAGCTATTACGTTCGCCAGTTCGTTATATGCTGTTCCACAGTGGGATGGAGTACATTGAAAAACAGTTCGCTTTCATTCTCCCTGCAGTTTCGCATGAAGTACTTTCAGCTCTTTAATACGGAGAGCGAACAGTCCTATGGTTCAGGTTTTCTAAAGGTCTCCATGGCAGATCGCAAGGATACATGTTGTTTTTCTTTTAGCTCATGGCAGCGAATGAGAGCTGTAATAATATTATATTTCCACCTTTCTTTCTAGGTGTTAGTGGGTGAAAAAGAATGCGACGTATCATCAGGCTTCCGACTCTTCATCACGACGAAACTCTCCAACCCTGCCTTCTCTCCCGAGATCAGTGCAAAGACGTCTGTTATCGATTTCACGGTGACAGCCAAGGGGCTAGAAGATCAATTGCTTGGACGTGTTATGTTATCGGAGAGATCGGTAAATTTTGTCTTAGTGTCGTTGGTAGCAAGTGTGGTAATTTTATTTACAGCATAAGGGAAATCTGCTTATCGCTGGACAGTCCATCGAATTAGACGGTTGACTAGCCCGGTAATTCTGAAGCTTTGAAACCGCGATGACCTTTTCTATAAAGAAATATATTAGCGGACACCCCATCATTTTAACAGGAAAGTAAATGTTAAGCCGTCTGCACACGGAACAACTCAAAAGAAACTGATAACTGACTCGAATCACAAACCAGTCCGTGATGAGTCGTAACCTATGTAATTGAATGGAGCCACGCACACGGCGCAACTGGTTACAAACCCGTCCGACGGGTTTGTAACCAGTTGCGCCGTGTGCGTGGCTCCATTCAATTACATAGGTTACGACTCATCACGGACTGGTTTGTGATTCGAGTCAGTTATCAGTTTCTTTTGAGTTGCCCCGTGTGCAGACGGGCTTAATCGCATGTAGATGGACTGTGTTTAAAAACATTGATTAAAAGAAAAGATACGGATAGAGGGACGAGGCCTCGTTTTATTTTCTTCAATTATGATAAGGTCAGAAGGTACAAGTCCGGGCGCATCTTTATAAATATAACATGTCTATCTAGAAGGTTCCAGGTTTGATTACTGAGATGGCCACAGTGTGCTGTATTATGTAATGTTTTAATATTTAAATAACGCTAGTTGAAAACCGATTTGTGCATTCTTTAAAATTTTAGCTGGATAGCTAAAAAAGAGGTAAGAAAATTCAATTTTTTAATCTAACTTTGTTAGTTAAATACATGCATACAGAAGTTGACAGCAAGAGGCATTGATTCTTTATATGATTTTAAAACAAATTTGCAAAAAGGGCTGATGTTTAAGACGAGAAAGTTGCATTTAACTTTGTGATGACGTTTTATTAGTTTCGCAGTAAATCTGTGACATTCTAAAAACATGTTTACAAGATTATGTATTCTTAGTATAGCAAAAACGTCCGCTTCTTTTAATGGTATATTTCTCCATTTTATTAATGTTACAGTATTACATGAAGATATTTGACTTTAATTTTATTTATTAAATACTTTGGGTTTTTTTTGGTATAGCTATAAATCGTAACATTTTTTCGAAAATCTAGTTACGCTTGTTATACGATTTTTTTTACAGATATAAATCATATCATTTTTCTAAAATCTAGTTACACGTATTATTTGGTTTCTGCCTACAGCTATAAATCCTAACGTATTGTTAAAATCTCGTGAGACACTTTTTTTGGTTTCTTTCTAAAGCTATAAATCGTAACGTCTTTTTAAAACCTTTTGAAACTAAAAACACACACTATTTGGTTTCTTTCTACAGCTATACATCTTAACATTTTTTTAAAATCTAGTAACACACACTATATGGTTTCTTTCTACAGCTATAAAGCGAAATATTAATGAAATTTCGTTACATGTGCTTTTTGTATTCATATAAGATATAAATCATAATTTGAAAAATAAACCTCTCTTCCAGGAACTGGAAAATGAAAGAGTTAAAGTTATAGGTGAAATCCTAGAGAGTAAATGCGACATAAAACAGCTGGAAGATAACTTACTAGATCACTTGACTAGCGCACAGGTAAGTTTCAAATCTTGTAAAAGAGTTTATCATTTTAAAATATCGAAATAGGCAGTATATTTCACATCTCTAGAATGTAGGAAGAGCAATTGTGTAAACCGTATTAACTGTATAGGGCCATTTTGCTTTTTATTGATTCGTCTGGTTACGATATATAAAGTATAAAATCATGTATACAATTCAAGCCAGTGCAAATAGGTAATATATTAGTTTCTCTGGTAGTGTTTTCTCCAATTAAAATGGAAATACATTTATCTGCTGTATACTTATTGATAATTTTACTGAAAAGTTTTGACATGAAATACAAAGCAAAGAGACCAGTTACACATTTATATGTCAATCTGGTTTGATATCAGAACAAGGTAGCACGAGAATGTTTCGTCGCCAACCTGCGATAACTGGGCCGAATCAAGTACACTGTGGTTCCTAGGAACTCCAAAGATTAACTAACTACTTGTGTTTTTAATACAATGTCGGGTTTTCTTTGTAAAACTGAAATTTACTTAAATACCTTAAATAAATTCTATTTTAAACAAATTTTCTTCATTCTATTGTCAATCATTTGATTTGGGTTCAGTTATTTGACCAACATCACCGATATTACGGTTCTTTACATACGTCACCAAGTTTCCACAAAATTTTCAAGGGATACACTATTCTGAAACAGTCTTTTGACATTCCTTGTTTCTTTATGCAGGGATCTTTGGTAGACGATGAAGGTCTTATAAGCGTGCTTCAAGCTACTAAAGCAACCACTCAACAAGTATCCACCAAACTTCAAGTGGCTGCCACGACGCAAAAGAAAATAAACGAGGCGCGAGAGGAATTTCGGTCGGTTGCAGCCAGAGGAAGTATCCTCTATTTCTTGATAGTCGAAATGAGCATTATCAATGTCATGTACCAGACTTCTTTGAAGCAGTTCCTTGGACTGTTCGATGTATCTATTGCCAGGTATGTTTGTATTCTGCTTCGATATTCGTTATGATACTAAAATAGTCACTTCTGCTTCTTCTTCCAATTCCATCTCATTAGACCAATCCATGCATATATCGTAGGTGAATCTTTTTCAACATCTCCAAAGGTTTCTGAAGGAGTGTAGAAACACTGACTGCCAAACACGACGAAATATGGTCAGGAATAGCCTCGGAATTGCAATTACGGCTTGATGGGAATATGTTCTGACTGTTCTAAACATCATGTTCTTAATGTGGCCAGTCCTTAATATGGATAGTTCTGAAAAATTACCTTTTGAAAGTTCTAAGTTCAAAAGATCTCCGGGGTCGTTAAATACGAAATACCAAAAGTGATTAGGCCGGGCCTCCACTCCTTCGAAATTGCCCTCTTTAGAATGGAGAGATAATCCTCCTCAGAGAGAACTTTTCCCGAGGAGTGACCATATATTGAAGATATTAACTAAAACTGTGCAATTTGATTAATTTGTTAAATTGTCGAAATACTCACCAAACAAGTACATGTGGAAAATGTCAATTGGATTCAAGACTACAATGGCAGAATGTGTAAAAAAAATCGCTTGCATGATACGTTTTAAAAAATATTAAAGTAAATTCCAAGGCAAGTTAAGGGGTCCAGGACACAAAATTCTAAAACAAAGGACATTTTCATTTTCTTGGTTTTCAACACACAAAGAGCTTTTAAAATAAAATAAATAAATAAAATATAAAAAGATTTCAAAGACGCAACGAGCTATTGTTGATTAAATTCATTATTGTTTCTTCCTTTGTTAAATGCCTCCAAGGTATTGCTATATTACTTGCTTTGTTGGAAATCTTGGTGAAGTTGTTAAAAGCCAAAAACGCAAATCTGTCAAAGTGCTAACAATACCACCATAGTACTAAAAATAAGGGTATTCATTTTAGATATCATTCAAAAAATTTATTTATATAACACAGTTCGGGCTTGTGGTGGCCCTGTGGTACAGTGTGCTAGCTTTCGGTGCTCAGGGTGCTCGGGTCGATTCCAAGCGTCGCACCCCTAAAATACTTCCATTTGTGTCGTCCCTCCATAGGGGGTAGTTCTGGCCCGCCAGTATGGTGCCCCCATAACAAAATGGCTAGCAAAACTGCGGTGAATTATAGACGAATAACTACACAAGTGCCTCCGGATTGCTGCCCCCCCCCCAAAAAAAAAAAAAATCCCAGTTCAAGAGTTTACCACTCGCCAAGGTGTTATTGATTCAATTCACTATTTTTTTTGTTCCTAATAAGTGTCTCCAAGGCACTGCTATATTGCTTGTTTTGATAGAAATTTTAGTGAACTTGAACGAGGTGGGAATGCAAATCTGTCAAGGTAATGATAGTAGTACTTTTGTATTAATAACACAAACCACGTGCGTGATACCTCTGCCAGATACACCATTTTATATGCAGTTATCACTGAGTAACAGAAAGAAATTTCTTAGGGTGGTACGAAATTTGACATCGCAGGTCTTCGATTCCTACGTCAAGCAGGGGAAACTTCCCTCTCAGTAATTTTCTGATGACAGATCAGTTAATATATATTTATTACCATGTTTTTATTAACTCGCTTTCTTGTTTGTTTGTTTGTTTGTTTGTTTGTTTGTCCAGTACAAATCTTGCAATCGATTTTTAACTAACTTCCCGACTAGCTAGACATTTGAAACTTTTAGAATAGCTCTGAACACGATCACAATGCATTATTTTAATACTTTTAGCCATCTTTAAGCAGATTTGAATTTATTTTCAGTTAATTTTGTTTTATTGAATAGTACAGCCATCTATCGACCGGAAAGAAACGAAAAGTTAAACGCAAGTTAACTTTCAATTCCCGAGCTAAACGATTGATTACGCATTTGAAACCTCTTTATTACGCATTTGATCTATTTCTTTCAAGTTGGTGGGATAATTCATCAAAAAAATTTTTTTAAAGTATTTATTAATACATAGAATTGTCAAGTTTATATGATTCAACAGAAAATTTAAAAACATGGTATATAAAAAGTTCTTTTTAATCTTGTAATTATTTTGACTTCTGTTTTCTGCAATGGAAGATATATATTTTACTATGATGTATGACCAGAGGTAACCAAATTGTAGCGTGAGTTTTGTAGTGGTAGACATCAACAATTTAACATCCTGTAAAACATCGACTGGTTAAAAATTTCTATTTTTTTTAACTACACGCTCTTTACATGTCTATTCTCCTAAAAAAATATGCATTTCTTAACTCACAGCTTAGCCCTTGGATCGATGATCTTGATATGAGCTGACGCACCGCCTTTACTACCCGATTCTAAACGTAATATTACTGTTGTATGAAAAATTGGAAACTTGTTGTCCATTTGGCGCTATTTCTTGCAGGTCATTTCCAGATGCAGACGTCAAGAGACGTATCCATAATATCAGCCAATATTTGACATATGAAGTATACCGCTACGCCGTCAGAGGATTCTACGAGTGCCATAGGTTCCTATTCGTACTCATGCTCGCATTTAAACTGCAATTGGATAATGGAAGTATCACTTACAACGAGTTCTTTACATTTGTTAAAGGTGAGTACTTGTAATAGACGCCCGGTGGCGTTAGGTTTGCGACATCGATAACAAAACATCGATGTATTGAAACATCGATATTCAATATTAAAACATCGATGCTAATAAAACATCGCTCAAAAACCATCGATGATTTTAAACATCGATGTTTTAGAACATCCATTTTTTAAAACTGGTTTAGTAATCACTAACATTAATGTTACTTCGGTTAGTCGTGGGGGGGGGGGGATTTATCCTCTGATTGGGCTGACACAAATGATAATAACTTGGTTGCTTCTGCCTTGGGCTACATAGATGACTTCAAAATTCTCGTTGTAAATATCGCCATGTTTTGCCTTCAGATGTCCAGATAAATTCGTGGTATTGCCAGAAGTTTTGAGGGACTTAAGGCAAATATTGCATTTCGCCAATTTGTTAGAGGTTTTGCAAAAATATTTCCAAACGGTACTTTTGGGAGACATTTTACTAATAATATTAACGTCAACTTATATAAAACCAGAACAAAACAAAAACTTAAATGGCTGCTCTCGTGTATATACTACTATTTGTAAAATAAAACCCCATGGAATGTTCTGAAGTGTCAGGAACATTCCAAGCGCTCTGATTGGTTCATTGGTTGTTGATTGCCATTTGTCTGTTTGCTAAGGAATCGTTCCCCCTTTTGTATTCGTCCTTTTCAGAATTCAGACTTACATTTACTGAGTGTGAAAATTATGCTACGTGGTAAATTTTTTTTATTATGGAACTTTTTCATTAAAAAAAAAACATCGAGACAACGTAAAACATCGAGCACAAAACATCGATGTTAAAAAAACATCGGCTTCAATAAATCGATGTTTAAAACATCGATGTTTTTATCAAAATATCGATGTTTTTTAAAACATCGACATCGATGTCGCATCCCTAGGTGGCGTAGTGGCTAAAAGCGTCAAGCTGCCACGCCACGGGTCCAAGGTTCGACCCTGCGGCTG
The DNA here is from genome assembly GCA_907164885.2 of Dolomedes plantarius. Classification (NCBI taxonomy): domain Eukaryota; kingdom Metazoa; phylum Arthropoda; class Arachnida; order Araneae; family Dolomedidae; genus Dolomedes; species Dolomedes plantarius. The sequence goes on from OU015490.1 coordinate 171,452,593, forward strand.
GTCAAGGTCGACTCAGCCTTTTATTTCTTGAGTGAGTCGATAAAATGAGGACCAAGCATGCTTGGGAACTAAACTCGGGGGGTCCCACGTCAGGTTAGGGATGCGACATCGATGTCGATGTTTTCAAAACATCGATGTTTTAAACATCGATTTATTGAAGCCGATGTTTTGTGCTCGATGTTTTATGTTGTCTCGATGTTTTTTTTTTAATGAAAAAGTACCGTAATTAAAAAAATTTACCACGTAGCATAATTTTCACACTCAGTAAATGTAAGTCTGAATTCTGAAAAGGACGAATACAAAAGGGGGGAATGATTCCTTAGCAAACAGACAAATGGCAATTAACAACCAATGAACCAATCAGAGCGCTTGGAATGTTCCTGACACTCCAGAACCTTTCATGGGGTTTTATTTTACAAATAGTATATACACGAGTGCATCCATTTAAGTCTTTGTTTTGTGCTGGTTTTATATAAGTTAACGTTAATATTATTAGTAAGATGCCTCCCAAAAGTACCGTTTGGAAATATTTTTGCAAAACCTCTCACAAATTGGCGAAATGCAATATTTGCCTTAAGTCCCTCAAAACTTCTGTCAATACCACGAATTTATTTAGACATTTGAAGGCAAAACATGGCGGTATTTACAACGAGAATTTTGAGTCATCAATGTAGCCCAAAGCAACCAAGTTTTTGTCATTTGTGTCTGCCCAATCAGAGAGTAAAATTAAATCACCCCCTCCCCCCACGACTAACGGAAGTAACATTAATGTTAGAGATTTCTAAACCAGTTTTAAAACATGGATGTTCTAAAACATAGATGTTTAAAAACATCGATGGTTTTTGGGCAATGTTTTATTAGCATCGATGTTTTAATATTGAATATCGATGTTTCAAAACATCGATGTTTTGTTATCGATGTCGCATCACTACGTCAGGTTGACCACCTGACTGAGACATATGCTGTATAGCATCCCAAGCCTACGATCAAGCAAGCGGAGATGGGCACTGCCGGCCTTGGTTTACAGCGGACTGTTGCTCCATGAGTTTAGTTTAGTTTTTTAGAGTACTTGTAATTAACATGTATTCAGTGTCCATCTTCTTTGTATTGTTATAAATATCGTGCAAGACCCGAGGCTGATTGATATCGTTCAAAAGGCTTTGCGATGCTACGCTCGTATATTACATTTTCTCCCTGATAATTATTCTTTTTGTTTATTTTCCCGTGTCTTTGTTTCATCAATCCAGAAGTGCATTGGTGACGTCCCGGTAAATTTTCTTTTTCAACACCCTCCCCCCCCCCCCCCCCCCAGTATTTCTATGTGCTCACTCCAGAAATGCACTAGAGATGTCATGAATATTTGTATTTTCATTATTAAATTAGCAAAAATCTTATTTTCAACAATTTTGCTTTAGTCTTACTTAAATTCTTGTTTTATATTCTAATGACAGTTGATAGTCATTGCACGAGATCAAGGACTAGTGAGAAACCACCCATATGGTATAATGAATAGCGTCCTACTTTTCCATGCTGTGGGCTTGGGTTCGAACCCCGAATAAGGTTTGGTCGTTACCGTGCTGCCCCTCATAGGGAGCAATGCTGGCTCACATAAAAATGGTGCTCCTGTAGTAAAGAAGTAGTCGGCAAGACTTCGCATATCTTCATGGGCCAATTGTCAGAGGAAGTACCCACCATCAGAAGACAAGTGCCTCTGCATTGGAAAAAAAAGACTAGTGACAATTTTAAAGACATTTTGATCGCGCCTTACAAATTTTTAAAGTTACAATTTCATTGTTGTACAGGCTGAATTGAATTTTGTTTCTTGTAAAATCAATAAACCTACTCCTTTTAGAAAAAATCCTCGACTGATTTTCAACTACGGCATTTATATCCATACACTTAGGGCAGATTTTAAAATGATGAAATACCAGCAATAGAACCAGTAAATAAATCATTATCTAATAATTAAGTAGGTAGTGCAGGATTATTTCAAGCCGAGAAGTATGTCTCTAATTGATTTAAATCTAAAGTTTTGATAACATTATTTAACAAGCGAAGTGGTTCAGCGATTTTCGACCTTTTCAACATTGAATAAACCATTGAGTTCTATATGTCCTTGTTCATCACTCTCCCATTAAACTTGTGACTGGTAAAAAAAAATTAAGTGGTTACACTTGTCTTTCCAGCCAGAAGCCCAGACCTTCAAAACCCAGTCCGTTAAAAATTAACTGTGACGTTTGCTCGCTAATTTAAAAAAGCTATATAAGATATTGTATTTCTCTGGAATTTGTACGCTTACGGTACCCAGATGATCGGCGTGAGGTGAGAAAATCGATTATAAAAACATGACTGCAAACACCAGAGGATGTTTATCAAGAACTGACAACTGCGCAAGGTTGTTGTCTTCGTATTTAGTGCAACCATGCACAATAGCCGTTCATCTTAATATTAAGTTGACTTTTGTTAAATTTCCTAAGACTTGACTGTCGTAGACTTAAATTTCTTCTTTTATTTTTTCCCTACCAAACATGTTACCTAAATTTTTGCGTAGAATGTTGTATTCCTTGGCGCTTTTCATAGATCTTTAAAATGGTTTTGAGATAACTTGATCATTTTCAGTTTATACAATTAAAAGAAATTAATTTAACGGTAAGTATGTCGCCCACTGCATTCTTTTTTAATAACATGCTAAATTCATTAAAAATAAAAAGGGATTTTAACGTAGGATTACGTTCCTCAATAACGGAGAAAAAAATTGTCCGCCGTCGCGAGTTATAATTTTGGCAGCGCGCCAAACCCAACAGCAGTAAACAGTTAAACAGAAAAGTCCCAAAATGCGTAAATAAATAAATAAATAAATAAATATATATATATATATAGAGAGAGAGAGAGAGAGAGAGAAAAGAGGTACGCAACGATAAGTAATCCTATGTTAATAACCCGTGGTAGTTTCGTTAGAAGAGACTACCTGAAATATTTTTTTAGAAAAGTTTTATGTATTTTTCTCTAATATTTCCTTAAAATGTAATTAATGTGTCCACGAGAGGAAAAAATGTGAACCTAAAAACTGATTTCCCTTTCAAGTGAATTTTATTATAATAACTGGAATAAATAAGCACAGGAAGCAGGAATGTTAATTGTTTTACACCCCCCCCCCCAAAAAAAAAAAAAGAAAAAGTTCGATGTCAGATTTACAGATAGATTCTTTCTCTACGAAGAGGTCGAACTTTTATAACCTTAGATGAGAATGCAGTGTTGATACAGCGCTTTTAGAACTTAACGTGGGATCTAAAGTTGATTTTTACGCTAACAATGATTTTAAATATGCATGTTATGATTAACTGAATCTAAAAAAATGCCCCTTATTTCAATCTCTGATTTCAGTCTGATAACATTTGAACCTTTGCTTTCTTTTCTTTCGTAGGTGGAGCTTCATTAGATTTAAACTCGGTTACAGCAAAACCCTATACATGGATCCCGGATGTCATCTGGTTGAACATCGTTAAACTCAGCCATTTGCCTAGCTTTTCGACCCTCATCGAGGAGGTAAGTGTTTCCGACAATCGCAAACTTCGTAAACGCAGTTTACACATGTGAAGGCTCAATTTGATATTTTAAATGGACATTTTTATGACAATGTGTTTGCTAACATTTTGGCGAAACAGTACCAAGAAAATCGGCAATTTCAACAACTTTGGAAGAGTGTAATATGTTTCGTAAGCTCAACTGAGAACAGACAAGTATAATTTCCAGGCTCAATCTCTCTCTGTCGTTCTTCGCTGGTCCCCATCAGTACACTGCTGAGCTTCACCACCCAGCTTTTGTTATCTAAGCATCGAGGACCCAGGACTCAAACAACAACATTATCTGAGACAAACACGTTTTATTGTGCATATACATACCACAACACAAATACATGAAATTAAAGACAATTATTAATTTATTATGCCCATCACACTCTTAACATTCTAAAATGTCCTCCTTGGTATTCGTAAAGGATACACAGATGACACGCCTGGGATAGATAGCTATGTCCCCTCTCTAAAATCATCAAGATTTTTCTGTCTTTTTTACGACCTCTGTTCAGGATCTGGCGAAAGTTTTGGGATTGGCGGTCGCCAATAGTCCTCGTTCTGTTTAACTAAAGTTAGCAGAGTCTTCCACGATAGCATGAACTTTCTCACTGAAGGCTCTGGAAAAATATTTCTGGTAAAATGAATCATTTATTTACATGTCAAGCGTAAGCCTTGGGAGAATATTTTCTATAGTAAATTGGCAAATTTCTTTATTGTTGCAGGTATGTACTAAGGAAATGGAATGGAAAGCGTGGTATGATTCCGAGATACCAGAATTGGCTACAATTCCTTGCGGTTATGGAAAGAAATTGAGCGAGTTCGGAACTCTGCTTTTAGTTCGAACTTGGTGCCCTGACCGCACATTGTCGCAAGCGAAGAAGTTCATCTCAGGTATATTATAAACATATAATTTGTGTACTGTAAAATGAAATTGCGAAAAGGGGTTTAAGAAAAGACAAAAAATATCTTGTGAAAACTGTCGTAGTGGATTTAGCAGATATTTTCAGCAAGGCTTCAGCTGAAGCCTAAGTGATGGCCAATAGATAGCTGTTCTCAGAAAATGCTCGATCCTCAACAGTCAGTGACGGGTGAAATATTTTTAAGCCCCCAGGTGCAATCTAGTTTTGAGTCTCCCTTGTTTAAATACTCTTAATAAATATTACTTATTGCTTAAGATATTTTCTCACGAAAAGGAAATTTTACTGATTAGTTATTAGGCAGTAAAAACTTTAGTACGCCATTTACCGCTCGACGACCGAAAATCGTGTAGATAAAGATGGTATCATTGCTTGAAGTTCGCAAAGCGTATATTTTTTTGAAATTGCTAACTTTCGGCAGCCTCAAGCGCGAACTTCTTGCGTCTGTGCTACGATCCACCATTGTCAACAGCTGCTGTTAGGATGCATAGTGGTTCATTAGTGTTGCAGCTACTAGGGTGCTTTTTTAATCGTGGAAAACATGGTAACGACCACGTGTGTTCTCAATGTCGTAGTGCTAGTGAAAACTTGATCTGTATTGGCTTATTAGAAAATGCAATGTAGAATATACGATAAATGTTAGAGCTTACCTTAAGGTCATAGTATTATTTCATTTGAGATACTGTATTGGCTTATTAGAAAATGCAATGTAGAATATACGATAAATGTTAGAGCTTACCTTAAGGTCATAGTATTATTTCATTTGAGATATAGAGTTAAAATTGAATAGAAGCAGTTGATTCATCGGTTTTGCAAGTATTTACTGGATCACAATAAACTTTATCCTGCACTAAATGTAAATACATTTTGTGTTAAATTCATACTTATTACACATGCTTATTGGGAGAGTTTATATCATGTAACTTCTGTTTTTGAGAATCTATTAATTTCCCCTTTTTCAGTACCATGAAAATGATGTATTTTGTTAAATATACCATTGGTTTCTGTACCATTGTTAAATATGCCATTGGCTCTTTTTTCGGTGTTCAGATAACATTTCTTCTTTTCTCTTCACTTTTAGTCGCCCTTGGATCTCGATTTGTAGAGGGTGTGTTATTGGACTTCGAGGAATTGTGGCGAGAATCCGACAGTAAGACTCCACTCATTTGCCTTTTGTCAACAAGTGGTGATCCCAGCTTCCAGATAGAAGTAGCAGCCAGAAAAAAATCTATGCGTAAAGTGAACTCACCCTTTCTCTTTTGTTAATAGCGGATCACAGTAAATTATCTGATAATGTTTAAATCTATATATATATATAAGGCAATGTTCGTATGTGTGTCCTCTATAGCCTAAAAAAACTACTGAACCGATTTACACACGTTTTTTTTTTTTTTTGCAAAATGGCCCGTGTTGTCCCGAGAAGGTTTAAAGCTATTGAAATCCTCCATCTAACCAGTAAAAAGAAAGTTTAAAATATTTTTCATTCGATGTCTGTTGAGATATTATCTATGAAACTTCTACTTTCAAACAAAACATACGGATGGCAGCACCTAACAACCCCTGATAGCCACCCCTCTCATGTAGATATTCAACATTCCTGTGAGGGAGGCGAGGGGTAAGGTCATGACCCCCGAGTCTTGAAGGAGGGAGAGTGTTTTCTGACACCCCACGTAAGAAGACATGCTGTTCTGTAAGCTCCATATGTTACCAGGAGAAACATCTACTTAAAAATCAATATATACTGTTATAGATCAAGAAGAAGCAGTAAATCAGTGGTGCACCCAGGGGGTGGGCCAAAGGAACCTCCCCCCCCCCCCAAAGAAATAAAAATTGCATTATGAATATTTAATTTGCATTATAAAAATTTTTATTCGTTCAACTCGCCCCCCAAGCTTATATCCTGGGTGCGCCACGGCAGTAAATTATCCAACTGAATTGTTAAATTCACTTGATTTATCTGGATTGCTACCACACAACATTAATCTGAAGGTTTGTGTTCCTATCATTCTTCTTAGAAACATTGATGTCTTTGCAATGGTACCAGATTGGCAGTCAAGAGATTATTAAACAATGTAAGAAAAGCAACAATTTTAAGTGGTAAATTAAAATGAGAGGATGTGCTAATACTACGTATATCAATCATACAACAAGATATGCAATTCTAATTCAAATGATTGCAATTTCCAATTAAACTGGCTTTTGGAATAACGATAAACAAATCTCAAGGTGGGCATTGCAAGCATGTGGATTGAATTTGGAGAATCCATGTTTACCTGATGGACAACGTTGCATGCTCCTGTATAGGAAAACCAAAGGATTGGTTTGTATATATTCCAAATGCAATCCCCTAAAACATTGCATATACAAGAGCATTGCAATGAACTTAAAATTGAATAAAACAGTAATTACAATTTATGTAATCCGAAACATAAAAATTATAATGTGTATGTAAATATTTACTTTCAACTAAATACAATAATTGATATCAAACTTTAAATTAGGTTCATTTAATCTACATATATATACTCAAATCTAGCAATAGCGAAGCATTGCGGGGTCAGCTATAAACCATTATAAAACACAAATAATTACCCTTTATGGGCGCAGTCGTCTGTGTGTATATCTATCTCTCTCTCTCTCTCTCTCTCTCTCTCTATATATATATATATATATATATATATATATATATATATATATATATATATATATATATATATATATATATAAGTGTGTGTGTATCTTATATATCCTGAATACATTCTCTCATATATACCTCGAGACTTCATATAGGGGAGATCCGTGTAATATGGACCCACTAAGGGAGAATGCTCATAAAAATTAAATTATTTTTTAAAAAAGATTTATTTTGTTGGTTGCTCATTACAATTGTATAGCTGCATGGTTCAAACTTGGTAAAGTACTCTAGTAGCTTTTAATAATTGCTGGAAATATTTTTTTATTTTCGTGACAGTGGTCCATATTACACATACGTTCGTGTAATATGGACCGAACGTATGTGCAATATGGACCACTGACACGAGAACAAAAATTATGCTATAGAATGAAAGGCGGATGCACAAAGCTGTGCTTATAGTAAATTCATTTCAAGTACAGCAATCATCACAATAATAATGTATCGGGTTGGTTATGTTGGAGCAATCTTCATGCACCCATGAGCAGCATTTCCCGCATCTGATCCAGTCTTCCTCCGTACTCTCCCCGCAGAATGCGCAGAAAGTAAACGGTTCAGTAACTTGATTCGCAGCTGTCTCCTGGCCGAAGGTTCCTGGGGATGTAACTACTGAGATCCTTGGACCTGCGGGACGTTTTCGTTCTGTAGTCTTTTTCTGAGAAAGCATCTCTTTTTGAGCTTTCTTTTTTATTCTTTCCTCTTTCCTACGCTGGTCGCTTCTTTTTTTTTGTTTTTCTGCAACGGCCTTCTTGAAACTTGATGAAGTCGGAACAGTGGCATCTGAAGTGTTTCCCTTTCTCTTTCTTAGGCTTCTTTGTACGCAATGAGGAAGGGGACTGATATCTTCCACTGAGAACAAACTACATTCCACAAACTAAAAAATGTAGTTTTATGACTAACCGGAACCGAGTTCTTGTCCTGGACTACATCTTCGAAAGTTGGCTCTTCGGAAACAGACGTGTTCTGCTGGACTGTAGCGTCAAGTGTTGGGTCGATGGGAGCTACATTTTCTGGCAAGTGGTTGTTGGTCTCCTGATGTGACTCGTGGTGGGGCTTTATCAGAAACTTCGGATGGAACGCAGTCGAAATCGTGAAGTACATGGCGATTGACAGACCAAATCCCACCTGCACGGAAACAATCTGCAGTGGTTTTAAGAGATGCCGACCGTGCATAAGCCTTTCCGAACAGTTCACACACTTGGAATTGTGAAACGGCCCGTCCAGCATATTTCCTCAACCACTTGTCCATCTCTTGGGAATAGTAGACACTTAATGGACGAAAGAAAGCGAGGTCCAAAGGCTGTATTCGATGGGTAGTATGCAAAGGAAGTGATAGTATGATCATCCCTGCTTCTATGGCCAATTCTATAGTCTCGAGATTTTGAGTGTGGGACACATGTCCTTCGAGAATTAACAAAACCTTCCTGTTCTTGTCAGGTTTAGCGAAACTAATGAAATGTTTCATCCATTCACTGAAGAGCTCGATCGTCGTCCAACCTTTTTACTGGCATTTGAAAAGAGTTCCTGGAGAAGTTCCTACTTCCAGCTCCGGCTTCCATCGCTTACGCGGAAACACCACCATCGGTGGGGTGAAGTGACCATCAGCCCTCATTGTGCAGACAAATGCGACGGTTTTTCCCTTCTCTGCAGATGTTATCGATCCAACGTGCTTACAACGTATAATATGGACCAGTGGTCCATATTACATGCATGGACGGAGCAACGTTGTTTCCAGTCACATATCGCTATGCAAAATGGTGCGCATAAAATACAAGTATGGATTGTTAAGAAGATAAGTACATTTGCTGCTATTAACGGGAAAATTATATTAAAATTACCTAACAGCAGAAAGTAATATTTTCATTTTAACATACCTGTAACATCAATGATCATATAAACCAAAAACACAATATCATAATCGTTCAAAGGCAGGCACACATGTACAAGTCACCTCATGCTTTGGATAACACTAGTATTCACTAAAGGCAATGGAATGGTTCTGCTATCTAGTGGTGAACAGATGAATTTCCCCACGGTCCATATTACACGATGGTCCATAATACACGGATCTCCCCTATTTGTATCCCGGGAGTCCGTACTTCATTATGGAAGTGCTTAGGTTGTGAACTAATATTACCCTTTGAGGGTAGCCACACAGAAACATCCAACCCTTGGCCGTGATTCAGACCCAAGTCAAAGGAAAGTGAGCTAAGATGATATTTGAGGCATAAGAACTTATGTCGAGTCTTTATGCCTCAAATATGTTACGACACCCCCCAAGACTTTTGCTCTTAATTTGTAAAGAGCCCTGTAATTAACGCTCATAAATCGTTGAGTCAGAATAGCAGTAATGGATTCTTGGACGCCAGGTGCGATCACAAATCTGCGCGCATGAAGCTACTTCTTCTGACAAAAAATGCGAATGGATGTTACGCGTATCACACATATATCACTGCATAGTAATTATATGGCGTACATTTAACTACATAGCTGAAAAATAATTGAAACATCTCTTGCGATATATCCGGGAATAAAATGGGTTCTCAAATTGCATAGTTGCCAGAGATAAATCGCGGTGCTTCTTGTGACGATGCTGAAACACAACGGCAAATCCTGCGGGGGAAATAGCCTGTCATAATCAACACTCTCGATTAAGGCTGCAAGGGTCATCTCCCCTAGTCAGGCACCTCAGGTATCCTTTATTTTAACACGGAGGGTCATAACTGAAGTATATATTAATAGACGATCATTTCAGCCCCAACGCCGTAAAAACTGCGTCAAGGCAGTCTAGACAGATTGCCATGATTTGTCGTTGAAGGTCTCGTTTCACAAAAACGCAAGACCAAGTTGGTATAATGCGACCGTGGAAACGCTGCGAAAGTTCAAGTTATAAAGTCTGACATGTCTTTACAATAATCGGATTCACCAATAAATCATCTCAAAGAATCAAGATCAACCTTACGAGAGCACACACCGGTCTGAAAGGAGACTTTCAACATAAAGCTGTGCGACTAAGTGGAAGTCGCTGCCATTCGGTACAATTGACCTTAACACGTTCAAGTGGAAGTTTGGACATTTGGGCTAAATCATTCCTAAAGAATTCCACTAGGTATATTATTTTTCAAACAAGAAGTTTTTGCAAAAACGCTTGAAAGACATGGACATGAAGACAGAAAATGAGTTGCTTGTTTGGATTTATCCACTTTTAAAGCTGTGATACACCCTCAGTTCATATGGGGAGATTGATATTTTCATTGAGCTGAAGAAACAGCTTGATGGTAACAGATCTGGGTCAGGTGTTAACAAGTGGGATGTATACTGCATTCTGGTGAAATACTAAGGGACACCCGTGAAGGCAGGACTCTCCAGTTCATTATCTACTGGGGCACATAAGATTTTTTATGCAAGTTGTGGCTTTTGATTTTGGCTTTGTCGGTGATAGTTTCTGGTAAAATCCTCTTAGCTCACTATCATTTCTCGTGTTCTCACACAAATAAAACTATCAACTAGATATTGTTACGTAAGTGATGCGTAAACACACTGCATCTGTTTCTTTATATTTCTATAGGTGTTAAATAAGATGCCAAAATGTTCAGAGCAAGCCCTGCAGGACGGAGCCAGTTGAAAATATATTCACCTCTGGCAGCCTTGGACCTAGGTTTCGTTCTTGTTTGTAGCGCCTCGGCATTGTATTCTGTCATCTTCTGGCACCCGAAAATTTTGTACCACAGTTCGCGATAGACGATGACTTTTCCTTGTGGGCTAGATAACTGAACTTTGTAAATCACCATTAAAAATTTAGAGAAATTCCGCATTAGAAATTCCTTTCCATCTATGGGTTATGTTTTGATGGGAAACCCACATCAAGTGCTAAACTGACGTGCAAGACTACCTGTTATGGGCTGCCGGTAGGGAATTATGGTAACTGGACTCCCCTCCCCTCCCCCCCCCCCGACATAGGAAAAAAGAGTAAATAAAATGTCTAACTGATTTGCTAGTGCTAAAACAAATAGTTCTGTATCAATTCATATTCATTAGTTTCTGAGATATAACGAGTTTCCATAATCTGGGGACGTTTTATAGATCAAAATTACAAAATAAGATAGTAATTCTCCCATGTCCATTGGTTTATAAAGAATAAGCAAAACGCAAATACGCTGCAACAAAGTTTCTTTAGATTTCTAAAGACCGTAAAGAACGCATCAGTTTTGGATTCATTTACTTTCATTTGGTTTACGCGATACAGCGAGTTTCTGTGACTTACCTTCGAACAGAATTACTAAATGATAAAATAGTTTGTCTGACAACTAGAACTGTCAGTGCTCTGATATATATATATATATATATATATATATATATTTATTTATTTAATTATTTATTTATTTATTTATATATAAATTTCTTTTCATCCACTGCAGCCTATAGTGCGGTTTCCATGGGTCAAGGCCAAGAGGTCCATGCCCGCAAGATGTTTGCGACGATGAGTAAAACAGGTGGATGGGTCATGCTCCAGAACTGCCACCTGAGTCTAGCTTTCTGCTACGAGCTTCTCGAGATATTGTCCGAACAGGAAGATATGGACGAAAATTTCCGGCTGTGGTTGACAACCGAAGTGCACATTAATTTTCCGATCAGTCTCTTGCAGGTATCAAAACAGTGATATGATATCAGATTTTAAAATTAGATAGAAAATATCTTTAATGTTTAGAAAATATAAAGCTAGCGAACTGCTTTTTATATCTTGTAAGAATTGTACATTATTAAAATTGTCGACATTGAAGATTTGATAGTTTCATGTTCACTATTTAAGGTCATTTAAAACTGAGATATGAATTTATTTACTATTTATTTAGATTCATAAGAAATGGTTACTGAAAACGTTAGGGCGCATCCAAAGGTTGATTATTTAAGTCTATTGTGGAGACTCATTTAAAGATGAGAACAGATTAAACTGAGTTGTTAGGAAGCTCATAATAACTAAGTATATGAATGCGTGTTAATTACGATATTTAGACTAAAATAAGTCGGAGTGAAATGCTTTGTTTAGACTCATCAGAAAGAAAGGACTCCAAGTCTATTAACTGTGTTTTTCCCTTCTTAGTTACTGAGGACTTAAATACTATAAAGAAACTGTTTAAACTGATAACAATCGAGACTGAAAGCATCAAATGCTGATGTTAGGGTAGAGGTACAACGGATGTGAAAACACCAACACCAGTGTTTAGATATTGGGTTAAATTCCTTTTGGGGATGCTTTAAATCTTCATCTGTTAATGAAAATAACATGAAATAAAATTTTTATTGGATTCAAATGTTTTAGTAAATCGTTCGCTAAGATGCTACTATATTAGCACATAGAGTAAATAACTGTTTGCTTGTTTCAACCCAGTACGTTCTTTCTGTCAGGGTTAAAACAAATACAATTCTTACCTGGGCTTCGAACAACAAAATTCTGGAGAGAAAATTTAAAAGACGAGAACTGTCCTTTTAAATAAATGTTCACAATTCTATTGTAATTATTTTATCAAGAGTCATTTAACGTGCTCTTTCTTTCTTTTTCCTTGTGAAGATGTCCATCCGTTTCACCAACGAATCACCTCAAGGCATCAAGATCAGCCTTAAGAGGACATACGCCAGCCTGCCAGAAGACATTCTTGAGTACAGCAACGCAACCCAGTGGCAGCCGCTTCTCTTTGGCATAGCGTTCCTCAACACCATCGTTCAGGAGAGGCGGAAGTTTGGACCTCTGGGCTGGAACATTCCCTACGAATTCAACCAGGCAGATTTTGTCGCGTCCATGAAGTTTCTGCAGAAACACTTGGACGACATGGACATGAAGAAAGTACGCGTGTTGCCTACTTTTTCCCTTGTTGCTAATCTCCCTCTTGAACTGTTATGTACGTTCCTGTTACATAATTTTGCTTCCAGAATCACGGCCGCTCACGTGGTACAGTGGTTAGCGACGTGAGGTCCCACTCAGTGGGCTTGGGTTCAAATTTCGAAAAAGGCCTGGCCGCTACCGCGTTGTCCCCTCATGGGGAGAAATGTTGACTCACCTGCATGGTGCTCCCACAATAAAGTAGCCATCGAGGCTTCGCGGTAAATAACAAAAGCTAAGTGTCTCAAGATGAGTGCCTCCCCATTAGAAAACAAAAGAACTTTCAGAATCACAACATTTCTGAGAGCATCTTGCGCTCAAAGGACTAGAATTCAGTCCATTGAAAACTGTTCTACTAGGTGTATATGAATAAATGGGTGTATAAATTTTATAAGTAATCGGTAGGAGTACGTAAATTTTGTATAAAAAATATCGAAATTTCGCAGAAAAAATTACAATATATAAAATTCGCATTTATTCGCAAAAAATATATCAATTCAAAAATTTCGCATTTATTTAAAGAATCACAATTTTACTTACTTCGTTAGGTAAGTATCAAAATTCTTAATTAAAAGCTAACATTTTAGTAGCCTCCACATTCTATTAGCAATAAGTAATATGCAAATTAGCAATAAGTAATAAGGAAATTGCGAGAGTGAGATCTCTCAGTTAAACACCGTGGACGGTCTTAGATAAGCAATTATGTTAATAAATTCTTACTATTATTACCTAATTTCGCTAAAAAAAAAAGCCGTTTATTACCGAGTTTTAGCCAAAAAGTAGTAAAAAAATAATTTTCGTAATTATTCGCATCTATTTCGTAAATACGAAAATTACGTATCCCTAGTAATCGGTTAAATCAATTATTGCACTTCTTAAAATGAGAACATTTCTAATAACATTTATAATTAAAATTAGTGAAAAATCACGTTGCAGTTTTAAATCATACCGAATGTCAAAGTGCGTACAAATTATAAAAGGAGATCATCTTAATTCTTCCTTTTTAAATTTTAAAGAAAGTAATGATAAAATTAAATATTCTATTCTAAGACAGTAATTTCTATACATCTGTTTGCAGGAATACATATGTAATAAAATTTCAGAATTAACGGTTATAAAGCTTGAAGTAAAATTAAAACCAATTAAAACATTCCTAAAAAATCAGATAGTTACAAAATAATCTCCCTGAGGCTCTTAACACGTTTTTCATTGCCAAAATAGATGTCAATAATGAATTTTTGAGGGGGGAGAATTTTTTCTTCTATCAAAATTTAGGTTACAAAGCGATCTCCAGTGGTTTTACGAGGGTTAATCAAAAGG